>VCJN01001137.1:0-22500 GCA_006384855.1 Tetraselmis striata | reverse complement strand
CACGGCGCGGCGCCGTAAAGTCACTATGCATATTGCTCCGAAACCATTCCGATATACCGCGGCCGCAATGTACCGGGGGCTTCCCATAGCGCTCAATGGGGGCGCGCATGTGGGCTAGTACATGCCGGGCGAGGCAAACACGTTGCATCATGCCGCCGCACTCCGGGTGACCGCTTGGAGCCGTTCGTCCGCGGGGTGGCCGATAAATAAAACCGTCTTGTCCCCGTAAATACGTGCCCATGCACGGCACGGGCTACACTACATCATACGACATGCGCGTCGAGGAGACGCGCGTGTAGGAAAGCACGTGCTGGAAGAGACAAACGCGATGCAACACGGCACGTCTATTCGTGCTGACCGCCCGGTGCGCTGTGTAGAATAGCAAACGTGGCGCGACGCATTACTGATGTGAATGTGCGCCAAGCACGGCGCGCGCGAGTCATGAGCCGTCCCAAGGCGCGCCGCTGGACGCGCGTAGCGGGTAGCATGTATCGGAGGAGCCAATCACGCGGCAAACATGCCGCACCTCGTCCGGATGAGTACATGTAGCGGTATGATTTCACGGCGCGGCTCCGTACACCGTATATAGCGGCCAATGTGGCCAACGCACGGCACACGCGACACCGGAGCGTTCATAACGCGCGCCGAGGATACGTGGGCATAGGCAAGCATGTGTCGGACGATAGAACGCGAAGCGACATGCCGCGGCTATTCTCGATGACCGCTTGGCGCCGTTGCGCGGTGTGGATATGTGAATTGCAACGCGCCCCATAACCGATGTATGTATATATGTGCCCCAAGCACGGCGCACGCGACGCCGCGACCGTACCAAGGCGCGACGCTGAGACGCGCGTATCCGGTAGCATCTATCGGACGACCCAAACACGCTGCAACATGCCGCACCTCCTCCGGATGAGCACTTGTAGCCGGTTCACGGCGCGGCGCCGTAAAGTCACTATGCATATTGCTCCGAAACCATTCCGATATACCGCGGCCGCAATGTACCGGGGGCTTCCCATAGCGCTCAATGGGGGCGCGCATGTGGGCTAGCACCGCATCGTACGAAATTCGCGACGAGGAGACGTGCGTTTGGAAAAGCACGTGTTGGACGAGCCAAACGCGATGCAACACGGCACGGCTATTCATGCTCGGCGCCGTTGCGCGGTGTAGAATAGCAAACTTTGACCGACGCATAACTGATATATGTGTCTTCGCCACAGCGCGGCGCGCGCGAGTCATGAGCCGTCCCAAGGCGCGCCGCTGGACGCGCGTAGCGGGTAGCATGTATCGGAGGAGCCAATCACGCGGCAACATGCCGCATCTCGTCCGGATGAGTACTTGCATCGGTACCATTTCACGGCGCGGCGTTGTAAACCACATATCGGCCATACCACAGCATGCACGGCTTACGCACGGCACGCGCTACACCGGAGCGCTCATAATGCACGCCGAGGAGACGCGGGCATAGGCAAGCATATATCGGACGAGAGAAACGCGAATCGACATGCCGCAGCTATTCGCGTTGACCGCCTAGTGCCGTTGCGCGTCGTGGATCGGTTATCCGCGTAACGCGCGGCATGCATGTATATATGCCCATGCTATAGGCGCAGCCCATTTGCAGAATATGGGAGCGTATTGCTGGCCAGCCCTATCACATACCCTGGCCGTCGCCCTAGCAGGTGACCATATGGATCCATCCGCTGCCTCGGGGGCTGCACCCATGCGCAGTATGGGCTGAAGCCCGGCTCTACCAATAAGGGCGCATTGAACGCGGACACCAGATGTAGGTGTGCTAGTTTTGGAGCGAGCCTTACTTGAATTATTGGTCGTTTTGCGCCAGCTGCTCACTTGCTTGCATGCCAACGGCGAAGAGAGCGCGCCTTTGTGAATGCGTTTCACGATGGTCGCAGACGAGCTATTAACGCTTGGCGTGCAACCGTACACATAAAACGCATATACGTGCTTCATAAAAAATCGTGCCCTCGTGATATTGAGTAATAATTCATTACTAAACCTGAAAAATGCCACACACACGTATGGCTTTTACTACGAGGGCACAACAAACGCCACTTAGGGCTGCCCCCACGCATGATTCCATGATTTCATGTTCACGTATGGCACAAGGAAGGGCGCGGCCGGAAACGAAGGCGAGGGCTGATAATGGGCCAGTCTATTCAATTGATGCTTGACAAGAGGGGCAAGAATTTTGTGGGAAGGTGTATATGTATATCTATATAGATGTACATACACATACATATACATATGTATATATATGTATGTATGTACATATAATAATATATATTCGTACTCCCGTGCGCGCGCGCATCGCGCCTCGCGCTCTATGAGTGCCCTAGCCCTAGTGCTGGGCGCCCATGCGTTAATATTGCAGGGAACTATCAGGGCGAAGCGCAAAAGCAACAGTCAAGTACCAGCAAAATAAAACAGGAAAAAAACAGGGCACCCAGCCAGCCCTAAAAAACAAATCCTACGTACTAAACCCTGATAATACTAAGGATAGACCTGGACCTACAATAAGACCCAACCCAATAGAAGACCAAAAACCAACCCAACAGAAGACCAAAAATGCAATGGCCATATGTTGATGGGTTACGCTCGTGCTACGCCGCTTATTGCTCATTCGTACGAGGATTTTTTCCTTGGTGGATAATAAGCGGGCACCGGTTACCGTGCTATGCCGGATTTGAAGGCTTATTGCTTATCGCTCTCCCTTATTCACCAACGGTCGTTGTAACGGTCGCGGCTACCTGTAAAGCTTACGGCGTGGCAATGCGCATTGTAATCTCTACCTGACGGCCAGGCTATCACCACCGCGGAACGCTCCAATGGCGCGCGGGAAAGACACACGAGGAGGTGGAGGTCGGGTCCGCGGTACCTCAGCTAGAGGCCGGGGGAGGGGGAAATGGGCTAGTGTTGCTTCCGCGCAATTCCGCGCACCCGCGCCCGCGCGGGCAGCCACCCCGCTAGCCGCCGAACCGACTCAACTCGTGCCCCAGCCGACCCCCCCCCCCCCCTCCCCCCCCCCCCCCCCCCCCCCTCGCTTCTGACGAGGCCCCGATGCCTGCTGAAACAACTGAAACCCCCTCGACAGTTGTCAATTCCTCCAACAAACCTGACTGACGACGATCGTGGCCCCTTCGACTATGGTTGGTCTAAAGATCTGCAACCGGCGGGTGGGTTCGAGTTCAAAATGCGTGGGAGCGACGGCGATGAGGAAGTTGACGAGGAAGAGCAAGGATCGCTGCTCGATGATGACGCGGTTGAGGACGAGAAGCCGGAGACCGGTGCCTTCCCTAGCGCCGAGTCGTCCCCGGCGAAAAATTCCTGCCCTGCTGGAGAATCGGCGAAGACATCGGAGGTGGAGGCGACGAATGTGGTGCATGATCCGAACAAAATGGTGCTAGAACTCCCTGAGAAATGCCCATTTCAGCTGCGTCCTCTTGAGAAGTGGACGGGCCCGCCGATACCAGTGGCAACTCGCACGTCCAAGAATCGCTGGAGCAAGACGATCTGGGAGCGCCTGGTTCACGCTGTCATCGCCATCGGCGGGGTGTGGAAAATGATAACAAATTCTCACGGCCCCCAGGAGCTCACCTCAAGGTGAGCCCTTGGTGACGTCATTGCGTCTCAAGGTCTCATTGCGTCTCATTGCGTCTCAAGGTGACGTCATTGCGTATCTATACAACCATCCATCCTTCAAGCCTTGCGTACCAAACAAACTGCCTTGTCGAACAGAGCAAGGCGGAGCAGCACCCGAGCTTTAAGATCACCATGGATGATGCTATCCGGGCTGCTAGCCCGGCCGTGCTGGACGCTATGCGATCAGTCAGCACGCTCAAGAAGAAGTGGGATCTCGTCAAGAAGAAGATCACTCGATGGGACGCTAACTACAAACAATCAGGGTCCTATAATCCGGAGAAGGGAGACTACTGCATGTCGTCAGCAAGCAAGAGCAAGCGGGAGGACAAAGGCATTTGTCGTGTGGCCGTTGTTGAGCGCCGAAAACTTGGCGGACGCCGTGGCCAAGAATCTTGCGGATGAGGTGGCTGCAGAAGTCGGCCTGCCATGGGCGACGCGTATGCCTGGCAGCAAACACACAATATATGTAATGTAAATTCTGAATGACGCATTGCTAACTATTCATAGTGTGTGTGCGTGCTAGATGGTGTCACAGGTACCGTCAACGTGCCGGAGGATGCAAGGGAGGCCACTGGGAGGAAGAGGAGACATGTTGAGCTGCAACAACGGCCGCTAACATCCGGCAGAAGCAATGAGGCAAATGAAGAGGAGCGAGAAATGGTCAGTGTTGTCATCAAGGCAGCGGCCTCTTTCCATCGCTCTATCCAGCACGCACTACATGGCCCCGACAGCAATGTTGATGTCCAGCGCGCCTACATAGAATCCCAAACCAATGAAGTTAATTTACGTTCACTGAATATGCTGTCCAAGAATGAAAACCCTCAAATCCAGAGCATTGCCGATGACTGTTTGCGGAAGGCGCTTAAAAATATGCAGAAGCAATATAATGCCGCTGGTTTCTCAAATGCCCTCTAAATCATGTAATACATGTTTGTTTCCTGATGGTGTTTGATGGTGGTGAGGTGTCTTGCTTTTGCTTCTGCGTGCTATACGGCTACTGATAGTTGGTGCTGTGTATTTGTATAGGATAAACACTGCATTGCATGCCACATAATTGTATGACACACGATCACAATAATAGGAACTTTGATGATACACTGATCTAGGTGATGCCCCTTTCACGCAAGCTATCTAGCAACCATTGCCTCTGTATCGGTGGCCAGCATGCCACATCCTCCACCTCGGATTCGGTCATGTCGTTGAACATGACTTCGGGCTCGTCGCTTGGCTGCTCATCATACATCTCACCGGTTGTGCTACGAAAGCGACTGGAGCTGCCATCCAAGAATCTCTGATGACCACGCATACTCTCCCCCACTGTGTTGGCATCGGAATCATCTTGATCATCTATGACCATGTTGTGCATGATCATGGCAGCCAGCACCATTTTTAGTGAAGAGCGAGAGCGCCATACCAGATGGGCGGTGGCCCAGCGCTTATTATTCCAGACTTCAAGGGCGCGCGGGCTTAATGGTGATGCGGCAGCGGCTCAAGTAGAAATTGAACGCGGCTTCAGAATAAAAAAGATTCACACCAGGCATCGGAGTCGCAATCTGCCCGCTGGCCTTGTACGCATCGTCACCTGCCAACCAGCGCTGCTAGGACAAAGGGTGAGTGTGCAAATAGCGCGACATGCGAGAAGTCTCCCATGCCAAGGCATCATTAGTGTTGCCGGTTGTCTTCGGTGTCCCCCATCAAAACCGCAGGCGTGCATCACACATGGCTTGAAATACCACAACGAAGCAGCACTTGCGGTTTCTCATGTCATTGGTGTTTTCAACCTCACCGTAACGAGGCAGCTCGACGGGTAAAACTATGCCATCGACACAACCTATGCACCCGGACATCGTCTCTCCGCTGAGCTCCCCAAACTCCCTAGCCATGGCGTCCAGCTTCTCCGAGTCGTTGAGTGGGATGGTGATCCATTTGTCTTGGCAGTGCTTCAACAACGCAATCGGCGACTGGCGAGGACAACAACGGGCGCTAGGATGTTCATGAAAAAAGCCTGCCGCTCGGCGACAGCGGCGGCTTCCGTGCGACTGAACGCCACCATTGCAGCCCTGGACTGAGTCGGCATGTTCTTTGCTGGGTGAAAAGGGAGGTGTTGCCGTCATTGGGTTTGCTTGCGCGAGGCTGCGGGTGTGGCTAACGGGAGCCCAACGCCGCCGCTGCGCGGGAGGGATGGGCCGCCGCCGGGAGCTAGCGTTCGCAAGATCCCCCACGCCAGTGGTGGCGCGAGGCCGGTACACCAACCCGCAGTAGATCTAGATGAGCCGTCCGATGGAATGGACGCCCTCTGAAACGCGTTGACCGCCGTCCATTTCGCCCACCAGAAATGTACGTTCTTGCGCACTCAATAAGGAATGAATAAGCTCTTTATCCTTCTTGCGTGTTACGGTAATCGTACGGTGGCGATGAAAAGTTCATCACGCGATGAAGGCAATAAGCAATAAATAAGGGGCATAGCACCAGTTTTATTAGTCGCTAGTTGCCTTTCCGAAGCAGAGAAAGGTGTTTGACCTTCTATTGGGTCGGGTCGTAGTGCAGATCTAGGTCTATCCTTCGTAATATTAGGGCTTAGTACTTACGATTTTGTTTTGAGGGCAGGCTGAGTGCCCTATTTTTCCCTGTTTTATTTTAACGAGTACTTTAGCGTTGTTTTTGCGCTTGCCCTCATCGGTCCCTGCGCCTTGGCCGGCCCTGCCGTTCGCTGGTAGTCGACATTATCATCGCTCCACCGCCAGCCACACGCTCGCCTTGCCGCAGCAGGCACTGCTGCTCCCGCCGGCACAGCGACCAACCACTCCCTCCCAGCTTCTAGCACCATGCTACGCCAGCTTGTGCAGCGCGCTGTGCGTCCGGCCACAGGCCTGCTGCTGCCGGTGGCCGCTGCGGGGCTCGCCACGGGCGCGCCGCGCGCGCTTGGAAGCTCCCCCGCCCCCGCTGCGCCGCTGCACATCGAGGAAGAGACGCACTGCCGCCAGCGCAGCCTGCTGGCGCTGGAGGACAAGGTGCCGCAGCTCTGGCCACAAGTGTTTGTGGCGCCCAACGCCGTGGTTGTGGGCGACGTGGACATTCAGGACGCGGTAGGGTTGCCCCCCCATTTCCTCCCCCCACTTCCTCCTTCCACCACCTCCCATCGCTCCCTTCCGCGATCCCATCCGCCAGATCAAGGCTCCATCCCCCAGCAACGGCAAGGTGGCGTCACGAATGCAGAGGCTACGATTGCCACTGGCCATGAGCGGGGGCAGGGGGTCGGGGAGGTGAAAGGGGGGGGTGCGGGGGGGGGGGGGGGGGGGGGGGGGGTTCTAGGGTTTAATCATAGGTCTTGAATCGATGCTGCCCCCTGCCTGCACCTGTCCTCGGTTGCAGCGGAAGCAGGCAAGCGGGGCGAGCCTCCCGCCACTCACTGTTTCTGTCGGCAGCGAGGTGCTAGCTGTAATGCAGTGCAGTGGCAGTGGCAGTGGCGGTGGCAGTGGCGGTGATGGTGGTGATGGTGTAGAGAGAGGGGGGGGGGGGGGGGAGCTCGATGGTGAGGTTCGCTGTTCAGCCTGAGCCGCTGTCGCTCATTATGGACTGCCTGCTCCCGCAGTCAAGTGTGTGGTACGGCGCTGTGGTGCGCGGTGACCTCTCCAATGTTACCATCGGCATGTACTCCTCCATCGGCGAGCGCAGCTCCGTCACCACCGCCAGGTGCGCACCCATCATGCCCCCCCCTCCCCCCCCCCCCCCACCATGTCTAGACGCTAGACGCGGCTTTCCCGTATAGGAGATACGAATCCAAGATAAGCGACAAGGTCTACCAGACTCCATCGTTTATTTGGGGCCTGTGCTTTAAGCCTCATCTGTCGAAGTCTCAACCTGAAGATGTGTCTTATTATAATATGTGCTGTTTCGCACCTCCTCAGCAGCTGCAGGGGCAATGTGTGTGTGGAGGGGGTTGTGTGTGTGTGTGTGTGGGGGGGGGGGGGGGGAGGCAAACATGAGCCCATTACATGAGCCATTGTTAGATACGCAATCGGCTATCTCTTCATTGAGCACAATTTCAAACGATGTGTTGACACGTGCTGATACGCACCGGGGTGGGCCCATGCTCCCCAGCCACCACATGCTCTCTTTGCCCCCCCCCCCCCCTCGCCGCTGTCTACTTGTACATGTAAAGTTACTCTCTCCCTCTCTCTCTCTAGACATACCCGCATCGGATATAGGCTTTATATTGCCTGTATGTAAAGGGGAAAGGCAAGGTCCATGCCACTTCTGGCGGAGCGCTGAGGCCCCGTCCGCCGTGCCTCTGGCCTGGCAGCGCGAGCCCCACCGGCGGCGATCCCTCCACAGTGATCGGCGACTGCGTGATTGTGGGCGCGGGCTGCGCGCTGCGCTCGTGCAAGGTGGGCAGCAACAGTCTGATTGAGGACAAGGCGGTGGTGATGGAGGGCGCAACGGTGGGCGCCAACGCTATTCTGGGCGCCGGCAGCGTGCTGCCGCCCGGACGCGCCGTGCCCGACGGCCAGATGTGGGCGGGCAACCCCGCCAAGTATGTGCGCGATGTGAGTGCAGAGGAGCTGGAGGAGATTGCGGCGGCGGTCGAGGCCAAGAAGGGCATGGCGGCGGAGCACGCGTACGAGTTCCTCCCCGTCGGAAACATCCACCTCGACGCCAGCAAGTAGGGCGGGCAGGGCGGGCGGGGATGACCCAAACCCTAACACCTACCCCCGCCCCAGTACATGCCGTGATTGCTGTAACGCTGCCTACCGTCCCCTCCCTCCCATAACGGCCTGCGGGCAGCATGCGGGCCCGCGCGCGGGCCTGCCTGCTCGTCTTGCTGCTTATAAATGCCGCCGCCCTGCCTGCCTACGGCCTACGCGGGCCCAGGCAACAACAGTAGTGTACTAGCCGTGGGGCGCAGTGTTGGAGGGCGGTGGGTGCGGCGGTGCGTGGTGGTGATGGGCGGGGATGCGCGGAAATGGAGTGGTGCGGCGCGGTTATTGGGGGCGCGGTAAGCGCGGTGCGGGCAGGCACTCCGGGTGCGGTGTGGGCATGGGCGTGGAGGTAGGAGTGGGGTGGAGAGTTGTGTGCGGAGATGGTTGTAGGAGTGTGGGGCGCAGGTATGCTACGTTCATACCAGTCAGAATACAGCCCGTCCCATCAGACCCGGGAACTTAAGCTGACTTGGGCTGGATTAGTACTGGATTCAGGAATGATCTGGGAATCCCCAGTGACGTAGTGTTTTCCTTTTCTTTTCACCCACTCGCTTGCTGCTCCCTGCGGGCCCGCGCGCGGGCCTGCCTGCTCGTCTTGCTGCTTATAAATGCCGCCGCCGTGCCTGCCTACGGCCTACGCGGGCCCAGGCAACAACAGTAGTGTACTAGCCGTGGGGCGCAGTGTTGGAGGGCGGTGGGTGCGGCGGTGCGTGGTGGTGATGGGCGGGGATGCGTGCAAATGGAGTGGTGCGGCGCGGTTATTGGGGGCGCGGTAAGCGCGGTGCGGGCAGGCACTCCGGGTGCGGTGTGGGCATGGGCGTGGAGGTAGGAGTGGGGTGGAGAGTTGTGTGCGGAGAGGGTTGTAGGAGTGTGGGGCGCAGGTATGCTACGTTCATACCAGTCAGAATACAGCCCGTCCCATCAGACCCGGGAACTTAAGCTGACTTGGGCTGGATTAGTACTGGATTCAGGAATGATCTGGGAATCCCCAGTGACGTAGTGTTTTCCTTTTCTTTTCACCCACTCGCTTGCTGCTCCCTGCGGGCCCGCGCGCGGGCCTGCCTGCTCGTCTTGCTGCTTATAAATGCCGCCGCCGTGCCTGCCTACGGCCTACGCGGGCCCAGGCAACAACAGTAGTGTACTAGCCGTGGGGCGCAGTGTTGGTTGGAGGGCGGTGGGTGCGGCGGTGCGTGGTGGTGATGGGCGGGGATGCGCGGAAATGGAGTGGTTGCGGCGCGGTTATTGGGGGCGCGGTAAGCGCGGTGCGGGCAGGCACTCCGGGTGCGGTGTGGGCATGGGCGTGGAGGTAGGAGTGGGGTGGAGAGTTGTGTGCGGAGAGGGTTGTAGGAGTGTGGGGCGCAGGTATGCTACGTTCATACCAGTCAGAATACAGCCCGTCCCATCAGACCCGGGAACTTAAGCTGACTTGGGCTGGATTAGTACTGGATTCAGGAATGATCTGGGAATCCCCAGTGACGTAGTGTTTTCCTTTTCTTTTCACCCACTCGCTTGCTGCTCCCTGCGGGCCCGCGCGCGGGCCTGCCTGCTCGTCTTGCTGCTTATAAATGCCGCCGCCGTGCCTGCCTACGGCCTACGCGGGCCCAGGCAACAACAGTAGTGTACTAGCCGTGGGGCGCAGTGTTGGTTGGAGGGCGGTGGGTGCGGCGGTGCGTGGTGGTGATGGGCGGGGATGCGCGGAAATGGAGTGTTGCGGCGCGGTTATTGGGGGCGCGGTAAGCGCGGTGCGGGCAGGCACTCCGGGTGCGGTGTGGGCATGGGCGTGGAGGTAGGAGTGGGGTGGAGAGTTGTGTGCGGAGAGGGTTGTAGGAGTGTGGGGCGCAGGTATGCTACGTTCATACCAGTCAGAATACAGCCCGTCCCATCAGACCCGGGAACTTAAGCTGACTTGGGCTGGATTAGTACTGGATTCAGGAATGATCTGGGAATCCCCAGTGACGTAGTGTTTTCCTTTTCTTTTCACCCACTCGCTTGCTGCTCCCTGCGGGCCCGCGCGCGGGCCTGCCTGCTCGTCTTGCTGCTTATAAATGCCGCCGCCGTGCCTGCCTACGGCCTACGCGGGCCCAGGCAACAACAGTAGTGTACTAGCCGTGGGGCGCAGTGTGTTGGAGGGCGGTGGGTGCGGCGGTGCGTGGTGGTGATGGGCGGGGATGCGCGGAAATGGAGTGGTGCGGCGCGGTTATTGGGGGCGCGGTAAGCGCGGTGCGGGCAGGCACTCCGGGTGCGGTGTGGGCATGGGCGTGGAGGTAGGAGTGGGGTGGAGAGTTGTGTGCGGAGAGGGTTGTAGGAGTGTGGGGCGCAGGTATGCTACGTTCATACCAGTCAGAATACAGCCCGTCCCATCAGACCCGGGAACTTAAGCTGACTTGGGCTGGATTAGTACTGGATTCAGGAATGATCTGGGAATCCCCAGTGACGTAGTGTTTTCCTTTTCTTTTCACCCACTCGCTTGCTGCTCCCTGCGGGCCCGCGCGCGGGCCTGCCTGCTCGTCTTGCTGCTTATAAATGCCGCCGCCGTGCCTGCCTACGGCCTACGCGGGCCCAGGCAACAACAGTAGTGTACTAGCCGTGGGGCGCAGTGTTGGAGGGCGGTGGGTGCGGCGGTGCGTGGTGGTGATGGGCGGGGATGCGCGGAAATGGAGTGGTGCGGCGCGGTTATTGGGGGCGCGGTAAGCGCGGTGCGGGCAGGCACTCCGGGTGCGGTGTGGGCATGGGCGTGGAGGTAGGAGTGGGGTGGAGAGTTGTGTGCGGAGAGGGTTGTAGGAGTGTGGGGCGCAGGTATGCTACGTTCATACCAGTCAGAATACAGCCCGTCCCATCAGACCCGGGAACTTAAGCTGACTTGGGCTGGATTAGTACTGGATTCAGGAATGATCTGGGAATCCCCAGTGACGTAGTGTTTTCCTTTTCTTTTCACCCACTCGCTTGCTGCTCCCTGCGGGCCCGCGCGCGGGCCTGCCTGCTCGTCTTGCTGCTTATAAATGCCGCCGCCGTGCCTGCCTACGGCCTACGCGGGCCCAGGCAACAACAGTAGTGTACTAGCCGTGGGGCGCAGTGTTGGTGGAGGGCGGTGGGTGCGGCGGTGCGTGGTGGTGATGGGCGGGGATGCGCGGAAATGGAGTGGTGCGGCGCGGTTATTGGGGGCGCGGTAAGCGCGGTGCGGGCAGGCACTCCGGGTGCGGTGTGGGCATGGGCGTGGAGGTAGGAGTGGGGTGGAGAGTTGTGTGCGGAGAGGGTTGTAGGAGTGTGGGGCGCAGGTATGCTACGTTCATACCAGTCAGAATACAGCCCGTCCCATCAGACCCGGGAACTTAAGCTGACTTGGGCTGGATTAGTACTGGATTCAGGAATGATCTGGGAATCCCCAGTGACGTAGTGTTTTCCTTTTCTTTTCACCCACTCGCTTGCTGCTCCCTGCGGGCCCGCGCGCGGGCCTGCCTGCTCGTCTTGCTGCTTATAAATGCCGCCGCCGTGCCTGCCTACGGCCTACGCGGGCCCAGGCAACAACAGTAGTGTACTAGCCGTGGGGCGCAGTGTTGGAGGGCGGTGGGTGCGGCGGTGCGTGGTGGTGATGGGCGGGGATGCGCGGAAATGGAGTGGTGCGGCGCGGTTATTGGGGGCGCGGTAAGCGCGGTGCGGGCAGGCACTCCGGGTGCGGTGTGGGCATGGGCGTGGAGGTAGGAGTGGGGTGGAGAGTTGTGTGCGGAGAGGGTTGTAGGAGTGTGGGGCGCAGGTATGCTACGTTCATACCAGTCAGAATACAGCCCGTCCCATCAGACCCGGGAACTTAAGCTGACTTGGGCTGGATTAGTACTGGATTCAGGAATGATCTGGGAATCCCCAGTGACGTAGTGTTTTCCTTTTCTTTTCACCCACTCGCTTGCTGCTCCCTGCGGGCCCGCGCGCGGGCCTGCCTGCTCGTCTTGCTGCTTATAAATGCCGCCGCCGTGCCTGCCTACGGCCTACGCGGGCCCAGGCAACAACAGTAGTGTACTAGCCGTGGGGCGCAGTGTGTTGGAGGGCGGTGGGTGCGGCGGTGCGTGGTGGTGATGGGCGGGGATGCGCGGAAATGGAGTGGTGCGGCGCGGTTATTGGGGGCGCGGTAAGCGCGGTGCGGGCAGGCACTCCGGGTGCGGTGTGGGCATGGGCGTGGAGGTAGGAGTGGGGTGGAGAGTTGTGTGCGGAGATGGTTGTAGGAGTGTGGGGCGCAGGTATGCTACGTTCATACCAGTCAGAATACAGCCCGTCCCATCAGACCCGGGAACTTAAGCTGACTTGGGCTGGATTAGTACTGGATTCAGGAATGATCTGGGAATCCCCAGTGACGTAGTGTTTTCCTTTTCTTTTCACCCACTCGCTTGCTGCTCCCTGCGGGCCCGCGCGCGGGCCTGCCTGCTCGTCTTGCTGCTTATAAATGCCGCCGCCGTGCCTGCCTACGGCCTACGCGGGCCCAGGCAACAACAGTAGTGTACTAGCCGTGGGGCGCAGTGTTGGAGGGCGGTGGGTGCGGCGGTGCGTGGTGGTGATGGGCGGGGATGCGTGCAAATGGAGTGGTGCGGCGCGGTTATTGGGGGCGCGGTAAGCGCGGTGCGGGCAGGCACTCCGGGTGCGGTGTGGGCATGGGCGTGGAGGTAGGAGTGGGGTGGAGAGTTGTGTGCGGAGAGGGTTGTAGGAGTGTGGGGCGCAGGTATGCTACGTTCATACCAGTCAGAATACAGCCCGTCCCATCAGACCCGGGAACTTAAGCTGACTTGGGCTGGATTAGTACTGGATTCAGGAATGATCTGGGAATCCCCAGTGACGTAGTGTTTTCCTTTTCTTTTCACCCACTCGCTTGCTGCTCCCTGCGGGCCCGCGCGCGGGCCTGCCTGCTCGTCTTGCTGCTTATAAATGCCGCCGCCGTGCCTGCCTACGGCCTACGCGGGCCCAGGCAACAACAGTAGTGTACTAGCCGTGGGGCGCAGTGTTGGAGGGCGGTGGGTGCGGCGGTGCGTGGTGGTGATGGGCGGGGATGCGCGGCAAATGGAGTGGTGCGGCGCGGTTATTGGGGGCGCGGTAAGCGCGGTGCGGGCAGGCACTCCGGGTGCGGTGTGGGCATGGGCGTGGAGGTAGGAGTGGGGTGGAGAGTTGTGTGCGGAGATGGTTGTAGGAGTGTGGGGCGCAGGTATGCTACGTTCATACCAGTCAGAATACAGCCCGTCCCATCAGACCCGGGAACTTAAGCTGACTTGGGCTGGATTAGTACTGGATTCAGGAATGATCTGGGAATCCCCAGTGACGTAGTGTTTTCCTTTTCTTTTCACCCACTCGCTTGCTGCTCCCTGCGGGCCCGCGCGCGGGCCTGCCTGCTCGTCTTGCTGCTTATAAATGCCGCCGCCGTGCCTGCCTACGGCCTACGCGGGCCCAGGCAACAACAGTAGTGTACTAGCCGTGGGGCGCAGTGTTGGAGGGCGGTGGGTGCGGCGGTGCGTGGTGGTGATGGGCGGGGATGCGCGGAAATGGAGTGGTGCGGCGCGGTTATTGGGGGCGCGGTAAGCGCGGTGCGGGCAGGCACTCCGGGTGCGGTGTGGGCATGGGCGTGGAGGTAGGAGTGGGGTGGAGAGTTGTGTGCGGAGATGGTTGTAGGAGTGTGGGGCGCAGGTATGCTACGTTCATACCAGTCAGAATACAGCCCGTCCCATCAGACCCGGGAACTTAAGCTGACTTGGGCTGGATTAGTACTGGATTCAGGAATGATCTGGGAATCCCCAGTGACGTAGTGTTTTCCTTTTCTTTTCACCCACTCGCTTGCTGCTCCCTGCGGGCCCGCGCGCGGGCCTGCCTGCTCGTCTTGCTGCTTATAAATGCCGCCGCCCGTGCCTGCCTACGGCCTACGCGGGCCCAGGCAACAGCAGTAGTGTACTAGCCGTGGGGCGCAGTGTTGGAGGGCGGTGGGTGCGGCGGTGCGTGGTGGTGATGGGCGGGGATGCGCGGAAATGGAGTGGTGCGGCGCGGTTATTGGGGGCGCGGTAAGCGCGGTGCGGGCAGGCACTCCGGGTGCGGTGTGGGCATGGGCGTGGAGGTAGGAGTGGGGTGGAGAGTTGTGTGCGGAGAGGGTTGTAGGAGTGTGGGGCGCAGGTATGCTACGTTCATACCAGTCAGAATACAGCCCGTCCCATCAGACCCGGGAACTTAAGCTGACTTGGGCTGGATTAGTACTGGATTCAGGAATGATCTGGGAATCCCCAGTGACGTAGTGTTTTCCTTTTCTTTTCACCCACTCGCTTGCTGCTCCCTGCGGGCCCGCGCGCGGGCCTGCCTGCTCGTCTTGCTGCTTATAAATGCCGCCGCCGTGCCTGCCTACGGCCTACGCGGGCCCAGGCAACAGCAGTAGTGTACTAGCCGTGGGGCGCAGTGTTGGAGGGCGGTGGGTGCGGCGGTGCGTGGTGGTGATGGGCGGGGATGCGCGGAAATGGAGTGGTGCGGCGCGGTTATTGGGGGCGCGGTAAGCGCGGTGCGGGCAGGCACTCCGGGTGCGGTGTGGGCATGGGCGTGGAGGTAGGAGTGGGGTGGAGAGTTGTGTGCGGAGAGGGTTGTAGGAGTGTGGGGCGCAGGTATGCTACGTTCATACCAGTCAGAATACAGCCCGTCCCATCAGACCCGGGAACTTAAGCTGACTTGGGCTGGATTAGTACTGGATTCAGGAATGATCTGGGAATCCCCAGTGACGTAGTGTTTTCCTTTTCTTTTCACCCACTCGCTTGCTGCTCCCTGCGGGCCCGCGCGCGGGCCTGCCTGCTCGTCTTGCTGCTTATAAATGCCGCCGCCCTGCCTGCCTACGGCCTACGCGGGCCCAGGCAACAGCAGTAGTGTGCCAGCAGCGCATGCACGCGCACTTTCGGTACCGGAGTACCGAGGCGCGGGCGGCGGTGTTCGCCAAATCGCTTTATTTGCTGCGTGGTGGGTTATGACATGCGCGCGCGCGGGGGTATACCGAACAAACGCCTCGCACGCGCTACGGAGGACGTTGCCGGTGACTGGTGCTGCGCGGTATGTCGACCTGTAGGTGGACGCCGCCGAGGGTATGATTATGACAATTCTTATTAAATATTGACATTCATGCACGGCGCAATTGGTGGGCAGGGTGCGGGCATGAGGAGCCCGAGGTCCCCAAGTCCTTTCTTTCTGCTGCTCATGATCGACATAGCGTTGGAATAGTATGGTCATTTCGCATTTACGCACCAGCTACGTGATTACTGCCAGGCAATGCACTACAGGAAGTGAAACTGCGCCACCACTTAGATGTCATCAGTCTCCATTAATTTTTTTGGTGCACCTCACACGGATTTGTGATCATTTCTCATTTTTGAGGTGCACCGCCTGCTTGTGGACCAACAATACCTGAAACTGCCGCCGCCGTCGTCAGCATCGTCGCTGTTGCAATGACCCGTGCTGGCGACGTGCATGCCCGTTTCTATTTGTGCGGTGGCATGTTTGGTGGCGGCGATTCAGTAATGACATCATTACATAGCCGCTAGGGTGTTCGTGCCTGCTGCTGAAGGAGGGCTGAGGGGCGACAGGTGCCCGCAGCCGCAGCTAGTAGAGCGAGCTCCGAGGCCGGACGCGCCAGTTTAACCCCCCCCCCCCCCCCTCCCAGCCGAAGGGCAGCGGCGGCTGCTCCTACAGATTCATCGAGTGTGCCCGTGCTGAGTTGAGTTGCCTGTCTTGCGAGTATGTAGCCAGCCTGCCTGTTATTCCCCAGAGCAGAGACCGCGCAGACAAGAATTAAAAACCGCAGCGGGCGGTGAACAGCAAGCGGCGCGAAGCAGGCAGGGCTACAGTATGAAGCCGCCGCCGCTACATTCCTCTGCTCCGGCAGACACCTTTTCGGCGCCTGCCATCCCTCCCCCTTCTTCTGAACGCCGAGCCGCCTGAGCCCCGCCCTCACAGCGCCTGGTAGCCGTCCTTGCCCGACTTGATCGACGAGTGGCGGCGGTTCTTCATCTGGTGCCGCGCGAGAAAGCCGCGCACCGCGGCCTGCACGTACAGCGCGGCGTGGTAGTGGGCGGCGCTGTACTTGGGGTAGCTGGTGTCG
This sequence comes from Tetraselmis striata, assembly GCA_006384855.1. Classification (NCBI taxonomy): domain Eukaryota; kingdom Viridiplantae; phylum Chlorophyta; class Chlorodendrophyceae; order Chlorodendrales; family Chlorodendraceae; genus Tetraselmis; species Tetraselmis striata. The sequence continues at coordinate 6,051 of VCJN01001137.1, read as the reverse complement.
GGCAGGCGCTCGTGCATGCGCGCGTGGATGTGCTCCTCCTCCTCCTCCGGCAGCTGCGTGCCCGCCACGCGGCCGCTCAGCGCGTGCAGCGTCTCGAGGAAGTGCACGTGGCCGCTGCGGTTGGGGATGTCCACCGTCATGATGATGTTCTGCACCTCGCTCTTGGTGTGCGTCACGCCCTTCACGCCCAGCGGCGGCTCCAGCTCGCTGATGAGGTTGGAGAGCTTGGAGACGGGGATGAAGTAGTTGGCGTCGGGGTCCAGGTCCGCCCACACCTCCACAAAGCGGCTCATGTGGAAGCGGCTCACCGGCATCGCCTCGTTGGCGCTGCTGGCCTGGAAGTTATCCAAGATGACCGCGATCACGAGGTTGAGCAGGATGAAGGAGCAGATGAGCACAAAGCCGCAGAAGTAGAGGACGCACAGCCACATCGGGTGGCCGCACTCGTCCACAAAGTAGGCGCTGTACAGCTCCGCGGGCAGCGTGCTGTTCGAATCGTACGCCCCGTGCTCGCTCGTGCCATCGCCGTAGCAGCCAATGCACATGAAGTCCGCATCGTCGCGGTTCACGTACGCGCCCGCTTCAGTCGGCTCCGCCCAACCCGCAAACTGCACCGCCTGCAGCACGCGGATGCACTGGCTGCTGACGGCGCAGTCGTGCATGATGCCGTTCCAGCTCTCGCCCGTCGCCATGCGCATGAGCACCAGCATCGAGCGCGGGAAGTTCTGAAAGTTGGCGTGCCGGTTGAGGAACTCGCCCTGGCGGATGCTGCCAAAGAGGTTCATGCCCATGATGGAGAAGATGAAGAAGAAGAGGATCAGCACGCTGCCCACGTTGAAGAGCGCCGGCAGCGAAAACACCAGCGTCTGGAACAGCGTGCGCAGCCCCTTGGCCTTGGGGATGAGCCGAAAGATGCGCGCCACGCGGAACACGCGCAGCAGGGACACCACGCTCACATTGGTGCTCAACACCTTCTCCAGGAAGATGCCCACCAGCGAGATGGTGACCACGGTGAAGTCAAAGCTGTTCCACGCGTCGCGAAAGTAGCCGACCACGCCCATGGCCGTCAGCTTCATCAGCGCCTCGAGCGAGAAGAGCGCCGTGAAAAAGTAGTTGGCATTGGTTGTGGCGGCCACCCACACGGGCGTCATCTCGTAGTGCTCCATGCTCATGAAGAGCACGTTGCACATGATCATGGCCATGATGAAGGCGTCAAAGGTGTCGGTGGTCACGATGTTGAACACGCTGCGGCGGAAGCCCACGCGCGGCGGCCGGAACTTGCGGACAGGCTTGGTCGCCGCGAGCAGCTTCTGGATCGTCAGCCAGTTCTGCTGCTCCTCCGTCAGAAACAGGCTGCGCCCCTCCTGTTGCGCCTTCATGTCGTTGAACTTGTCGATGGTGACGCCCACAAACAGGTTGAGCACGAAGAAGGAGCACACCACGAGAAACACGACCACCACGAGGCAGATCCACACCTTGGAGTCGCGCACCGGCTGCTGGTCCACGCCTGTGCTGTCCACCGCGTCGTACATCACGTCCAGCCACATCTCCATCGTCGCCATCTCAAACAGCGTGATCAGGCTGTTCCACACGTTGTCAAAGTTGGCCGCCTTGTTCACCCACTCGTGGTACAGCACGCCGCACTCCTCGCACTCCTCGGCCTCGGGTTTTCGGGCCAGGGAGCTGGTGAGCAGCGTGGTGTTGAAGGTGCTGCGGTTGTGGCTGGACTGGTCGTTCCAGTGGTAGATGCTGGTCACCAGGTACGGGTTGCTGTGGGTGTCGTTGGGGATGGCAGCGCCGTCAGGCGCGCCCACCAGGTGGTAGCCCGCGCCGCTGATGGTGAGGTCCGAGTTGGCGCGGCACCAGTCCTTGGTCATGTCCTTCGGGCTCACGCCGTCGCCGCCCAGCATGTACATGGGGTCCAGCCGCATGCCGGCAGAGCGCGCCAGCCAGCTATCGCCCGCGCAGAATTCGGTCCCCAAGTCCTGCTCTGGGCATGCCACCTGGCAGTAGTAGAACGAGCCCTGCAAGCAAGGGAGGGGACAAGCTCATTTGACAGCACCGAGGGCAACACCACAGGCACAGGGTGGCGGCTGTCCAGCAAAAGAAAGGCGTGCTCGAATAGCATTTACGCTCATGCCGTTATATTTATAGATAGAGAAACGCGCAGGCATCATATCAGTAGGTGTGGCAGGCACATAGCTCCAACCTAATAGCGGGGTTTACGTCTGTACATGTGTACATATATGTGTGTTTGTGTGTATGTATATACATATATTTATTCATCTGTGTTATGTATACATATCTTGAATACCTGTATATAATACATATATACACACATATACATATACAAAAATATATGGTATGCAAAAATATATACATATACATATACATATACACACACACACACACACACACACATATACATACATATATATATATATTTATTTATATACATACACATGTACATATACTTGATGCCAAGAAACAGGTGTCAGATGTATGCTGTTGAGGGGGCGCGTGGCATTGCCGGCTGGGCGGACGGTGCACCTTGAGCAGATTGACAAAGAGGATGGAGAAGATGAGGAAGAAGAGCAGGCAGACGAGCGCCACGTTGCCGAGCGGCGGGATGCTCTTGAACAGCGCGTTGACCACCACCTTCATGCCCTCCGCGCGGCTGGCCATGCGGATGGGGCGCAGCGCGCGGAAGGTGCGCAGGGCGCGCAGGCTCTCGAGGTTGTTTAGGTCGCTACCCTCCGTGCCGAGCAGCACAAGGCCAATGATGACGATGAAAAAGTCCAGCACGTTCCAGGGGTTGCGCAGGTACGCGCCGTGGTGCATCACAAAGCCGAGCACGATGATCTTGAGCACCGCCTCCACGGTGAACAGGATGACAAACACCCAGTCTAGGTAGCGCAGCACCTCCTTTAGGTTCTCTGCCGCCTGCTTGCCGGGCGTGCCGTCCGGCGCCATGACCTTGTTGTTGAGGTCGTCGCTGTCGAGCGCGAGGCAGATGGAGGAGAGCACGATGAGCGCAATGATGGTGTACTCGAAGTACTTGTGGCTCACGATGTGGTACAGGAACACGCGCAGCTTGTTCTCCGGGCCAAACACATACAGGCTGCGGTCCGTCATCTCCACGTTCTTGGCCATCGTGCTGATGCCGGTGGTGGGATTGCGGCTGCGCAGGCTGCGGTTGCTCTTGCCGGTCTTGATGATGTTAGTGGGGTCGTCGCCCGCCTCTCCCACCTCTGTGCCGCGGTCCATCCCATCGCCGCTCAGCGAGGGCGCCAGCGCGTGCCTCGGCAGTGTCTGGCTCCCGCTGGGGAGCGTGGCGGCGTCCATTGCGCCGCCCTCCTTAGGCACGTCGCCCGGCTCGTCGCCGCCGCTGCCAAAGTTGTCGAGCAGGATGGCCAGGAAAAGGTTGAGGATGATGTAGTTGCCCACCACCACGAGCAGCACAAAGTACACCACGGCGTACGTGCCCACGGCGCGCATGCCGTCGTACATGACCGAGTTCCAGTTCTCGCCGGTCAGGATCTGGAAGATGGTGATGAAGGACATGTAGATGTTGTCGAAGTGGTGACGAGCGAGGTCGCTGTCGCCCACCAGCGCCACGTAGTGCGTCAGCGCCGGCATCGTCCCGTCGTCGTCCAGCGGCTCCGCGTCAGGACGGGTGTGCGACATGTTCTTGTCGGGGCTGTGCGCGTCGTCCCAGGAAAAGAACTTGCCCTCGCAGAGCGCCTGGTCGAAAAACTGGCTGGTGCCGCCCTCGATCATGTCCGGGACGTGCAGCCACTTGCCAGCATCCGCCTCCTCGCACGGCAGGTAGCAACGGAAATGCCCGGGGCACAGCTTGTACATCGGCTCCTCCCTGTTGTCCTCCGGGCACAGGCGGAACGAGCCCGGGTAGGGGTCACAGTAGTAGTAGGTGAACCCAAAGAGCTGCATGCCGAGCAGCGCAAAGATGAAGATGATGAGCATCAGGATGAGCGAGAGGTAGGCAATGGAGGCGAGCGACTTGAAGATGGTGTTGATGATCTTGTTGAGCTCCTTCCAGCTGCGCGCCAGCTTAAAGATGCGCAGCAGGCGGAAGGTGCGCAACACGCTGAGGCCGCTGTCGCCGCTGCCGCTGTCACTGGTGAGCCCGATCTCCACCATGCTCAGAATAACCACCAGGCCGTCAAACACGTTCATCGTGTCTGACACGTAGCGGCGCAGCCCGAGCCCCGCCAGCTTGACAATCAATTCGAGCGCAAAGTACCCCGTCAGCGCATAGTTGATGTAATCTGTCACCTCCTGCTCCGTCTTGGGCTGCGGGTGGCGCTCCACCATCATGATGGCCGTGTTAATGATGATGATCACCATCGTGAGGGCCTCGAACTTGGGGTGGTCCTGCACGCGGTACAACAGCCCGCGCAGGCCGCGCCACCACGCGGGCCCGCTCACCACCGGCACCAGGTTGGACTCGTCCACCGTCTCCTCCACCTCGCCGTTGGCCAGCGCCTCCGCCTTCTGGATGACCGCCTCCTCCGCGCTCACCTGGACACGTCATTCGCAGCCGTCAGCGGCATTGCTATACCACGCTGTTTGGCCACCCCAGCGTGACAGGGCACAACACACAAAATAACACCAAAATGTAAGGTACGCATGATGTGCGCATGATGTGATCACACACACAGATGGTCGTGTACATGACAGGGCGTCATGACAGGGCGTCATTACGTAATGCTCGGAACAATATTATCTGTGGAGGAGTGTATGGACACCGGTCGTTTTCTAATCATTGTATTTTCTTTCCTTTTGGGGTTGTTGACTTTTTTGGGGGACCTGGGCGGGGGGGGGGGGGGGGGGGGACCTCTTGGCTCGTCTTGAATTGCAGGTAGAGCACAGCGAGAGCGAGGTTGACGGCAAAGAAGGAGCCAAACCAGATGAGGCTGACAAAGTAGATCCAGACCCAGCTGGACAGCGCGTCCTGCGCGTAGTACATCACGTCCGACCAGCCCTCTAGGCTGATGCACTGGAAGATGGTGAGCAGCGCGGCGGGGAACTGGTCAAAGTGGGTGATGCCGTAGTTGGGGTTGACGTTGGTCAGCCTGCAGAAGTCCCCTTCCTCCGTGCACTGGTGCCCCTGCCCCTTGATGGTGGGGTTGACCTCGCCGCTGCAAAGGGGACAGACCGGCCGCGGGTGGTGTGCTTAGATCCTACGCTCAGTGGTAAGGGCGCCGGCGCGATGCCGCTCGTGCCACGGCATGATTAGTCTGCATGATGGAGCGAGGTTCATGCAGGTCCAGACGCTGGTAATCCTATCCTGTGAGAACCTTCGGGGCATTTCTGCAGGGAGGGGATTCCTGGCGGAGGGGTATGCGGGGAACCGGGTGGGGGAGCGGGACTCACGATAGTGCGAACACGTCCTCGTCGATGCGCTGGCCGCTGCAGAACTCCTCGTACTCGCCGCGCTCCGTGGCGAGGTAGAGCTCCGTGGTGTTGAGCGTGGAGGGCGCGCAGCGGTAGCGCAGAGTGCCCTGCATGAGCTGGATGCCGATGATGCCGTAGATGAAGAATGCGAAGAAGCACAGCACCAGCACGTCCAAAAGCATGGGCAGCGACTCGAGCAGTGTTATGACCAGGTTGCGCATGCCCCTCACGCGTGTAATGGTGCGCAGCGGCCTCAGCACGCGCACTGCGCGGATGGCGGTGTAGTTGCCAGCCTGCGGCAGGATGCTGACCAGTCCCAGCACGACGACCACAAAGTCCATAACGTTCCAAGGGTCGCGCATGTAGGTGCCCTTGCGCAGGGTGAATCCCATGCCAATGATCTTCAGCACCATCTCTAGCGTGAAAAACGCGATGAAAAAGTACTCCGCCATGTCTGAGGGGAAGCACAGCGCGCCAATTGTCAGCTCGATGGGGCTCGCACAAATCCGGCTTGGATGGCACACACTGCCGATACGCTAGCCCCCTCCCCCCCTCCTCCTTTATCACACCCATCGCCTCTGACCCTATGGCCCTGCAATGTTTTCATCCTTTCTTCTGACCGAGAGCATCAGG
>VCJN01001136.1:0-10287 GCA_006384855.1 Tetraselmis striata | reverse complement strand
CCCCCCGGGTTTATGTAAACAAATATCTAGCCGTGCATGCGCCGCAATCGGTACCCAATGAGCGGGGTATGTGACAGTGGTTTCGGAGCAGTGCAAGCATTCCGTGCGTGTGCACAAGCACGTACTACTGGGAATGAGGCGGGGGTTAGTTACGGATGGAGTGCATTGGCGGTATGCATACCATAATATATGGGTGCATATAATAGCGTGTCCCTGGGGTTTTGGCTGCATCAGACGCCGTATTCCCATCCATCCGGCACGGAATGTCCGGTTTTCACACATTTGTGTGTTAATATATTGTGAATATTACGCGTCTTTTACGCCGGGTGGGTGGGCGTCCGGCGTCCGATGCACCCCAATTATTTGCAGCACACTAGTCTGTGCACCGCCAGTGCACTCCGCAAGCCCCGCCTCCATCCGCGTCGGAACCGGTAGTAAGTGTTGTTGTGTGCGCACAAAGTGACAACATTACACGGTGGCAATTGCAATTAGCGGTGGATAATGTGAAGGCGTTTTCGAAATCGACAGAGAATGAGGCGGTGCTGGCGGAGTGCATTGGCGGTGCATAGAATAGCGTGTCCCTGGGGTTTTGGCTGCATCAGACGCCGTATTCCCATCCATCCGGCACGGAATGTCCGGTTTTCACACATTTGTGTGTTAATATAGTGTGAATATTACGCGTCTTTTACGCCGGGTGGGTGGGCGTCCGGCGTCCGATGCACCCCAATTATTTGCAGCACACTAGTCTGTGCACCGCCAGTGCACTCCGCAAGCCCCGCCTCCATCCGCGTCGGAACCGGTAGTAAGTGTTGTTGTGTGCGCACATAGTGACAACATTACACGGTGGCAATTGCAATTAGCGGTGGATAATGTGAAGGCGTTTTCGAAATCGACAGAGAATGAGGCGGTGCTGGCGGAGTGCATTGGCGGTGCATAGAATAGCGTGTCCCTGGGGTTTTGGCTGCATCAGACGCCGTATTCCCATCCATCCGGCACGGAATGTCCGGTTTTCACACATTTGTGTGTTAATATAGTGTGAATATTACGCGTCTTTTACGCCGGGTGGGTGGGCGTCCGGCGTCCGATGCACCCCAATTATTTGCAGCACACTAGTCTGTGCACCGCCAGTGCACTCCGCAAGCCCCGCCTCCATCCGCGTCGGAACCGGTAGTAAGTGTTGTTGTGTGCGCACATAGTGACAACATTACACGGTGGCAATTGCAATTAGCGGTGGATAATGTGAAGGCGTTTTCGAAATCGACAGAGAATGAGGCGGTGCTGGCGGAGTGCATTGGCGGTGCATAGAATAGCGTGTCCCTGGGGTTTTGGCTGCATCAGACGCCGTATTCCCATCCATCCGGCACGGAATGTCCGGTTTTCACACATTTGTGTGTTAATATAGTGTGAATATTACGCGTCTTTTACGCCGGGTGGGTGGGCGTCCGGCGTCCGATGCACCCCAATTATTTGCAGCACACTAGTCTGTGCACCGCCAGTGCACTCCGCAAGCCCCGCCTCCATCCGCGTCGGAACCGGTAGTAAGTGTTGTTGTGTGCGCACATAGTGACAACATTACACGGTGGCAATTGCAATTAGCGGTGGATAATGTGAAGGCGTTTTCGAAATCGACAGAGAATGAGGCGGTGCTGGCGGAGTGCATTGGCGGTGCATAGAATAGCGTGTCCCTGGGGTTTTGGCTGCATCAGACGCCGTATTCCCATCCATCCGGCACGGAATGTCCGGTTTTCACACATTTGTGTGTTAATATAGTGTGAATATTACGCGTCTTTTACGCCGGGTGGGTGGGCGTCCGGCGTCCGATGCACCCCAATTATTTGCAGCACACTAGTCTGTGCACCGCCAGTGCACTCCGCAAGCCCCGCCTCCATCCGCGTCGGAACCGGTAGTAAGTGTTGTTGTGTGCGCACATAGTGACAACATTACACGGTGGCAATTGCAATTAGCGGTGGATAATGTGAAGGCGTTTTCGAAATCGACAGAGAATGAGGCGGTGCTGGCGGAGTGCATTGGCGGTGCATAGAATAGCGTGTCCCTGGGGTTTTGGCTGCATCAGACGCCGTATTCCCATCCATCCGGCACGGAATGTCCGGTTTTCACACATTTGTGTGTTAATATAGTGTGAATATTACGCGTCTTTTACGCCGGGTGGGTGGGCGTCCGGCGTCCGATGCACCCCAATTATTTGCAGCACACTAGTCTGTGCACCGCCAGTGCACTCCGCAAGCCCCGCCTCCATCCGCGTCGGAACCGGTAGTAAGTGTTGTTGTGTGCGCACATAGTGACAACATTACACGGTGGCAATTGCAATTAGCGGTGGATAATGTGAAGGCGTTCTCGAAATCGACAGAGAATGAGGCGGTGCTGGCGGAGTGCATTGGCGGTGCATAGAATAGCGTGTCCCTGGGGTTTTGGCTGCATCAGACGCCGTATTCCCATCCATCCGGCACGGAATGTCCGGTTTTCACACATTTGTGTGTTAATATAGTGTGAATATTACGCGTCTTTTACGCCGGGTGGGTGGGCGTCCGGCGTCCGATGCACCCCAATTATTTGCAGCACACTAGTCTGTGCACCGCCAGTGCACTCCGCAAGCCCCGCCTCCATCCGCGTCGGAACCGGTAGTAAGTGTTGTTGTGTGCGCACATAGTGACAACATTACACGGTGGCAATTGCAATTAGCGGTGGATAATGTGAAGGCGTTTTCGAAATCGACAGAGAATGAGGCGGTGCTGGCGGAGTGCATTGGCGGTGCATAGAATAGCGTGTCCCTGGGGTTTTGGCTGCATCAGACGCCGTATTCCCATCCATCCGGCACGGAATGTCCGGTTTTCACACATTTGTGTGTTAATATAGTGTGAATATTACGCGTCTTTTACGCCGGGTGGGTGGGCGTCCGGCGTCCGATGCACCCCAATTATTTGCAGCACACTAGTCTGTGCACCGCCAGTGCACTCCGCAAGCCCCGCCTCCATCCGCGTCGGAACCGGTAGTAAGTGTTGTTGTGTGCGCACAAAGTGACAACATTACACGGTGGCAATTGCAATTAGCGGTGGACAATGTGAAGGCGTTCTCGAAATCGACAGAGAATGAGGCGGTGCTGGCGGAGTGCATTGGCGGTGCATAGAATAGAGTGTCCCTGGGGTTTTGGCTGCATCAGACGCCGTATTCCCATCCATCCGGCACGGAATGTCCGGTTTTCACACATTTGTGTGTTAATATAGTGTGAATATTACGCGTCTTTTACGCCGGGTGGGTGGGCGTCCGGCGTCCGATGCACCCCAATTATTTGCAGCACACTAGTCTGTGCACCGCCAGTGCACTCCGCAAGCCCCGCCTCCATCCGCGTCGGAACCGGTAGTAAGTGTTGTTGTGTGCGCACAAAGTGACAACATTACACGGTGGCAATTGCAATTAGCGGTGGACAATGTGAAGGCGTTCTCGAAATCGACAGAGAATGAGGCGGTGCTGGCGGAGTGCATTGGCGGTGCATAGAATAGAGTGTCCCTGGGGTTTTTGGCTGCATCAGACGCCGTATTCCCATCCATCCGGCACGGAATGTCCGGTTTTCACACATTTGTGTGTTAATATATTGTGAATATTACGCGTCTTTTACGCCGGGTGGGTGGGCGTCCGGCGTCCGATGCACCCCAATTATTTGCAGCACACTAGTCTGTGCACCGCCAGTGCACTCCGCAAGCCCCGCCTCCATCCGCGTCGGAACCGGTAGTAAGTGTTGTTGTGTGCGCACAAAGTGACAACATTACACGGTGGCAATTGCAATTAGCGGTGGACAATGTGAAGGCGTTCTCGAAATCGACAGAGAATGAGGCGGTGCTGGCGGAGTGCATTGGCGGTGCATAGAATAGAGTGTCCCTGGGGTTTTTGGCTGCATCAGACGCCGTATTCCCATCCATCCGGCACGGAATGTCCGGTTTTCACACATTTGTGTGTTAATATATTGTGAATATTACGCGTCTTTTACGCCGGGTGGGTGGGCATCCGGCGTCCGATGCACCCCGAATCTCACCAACACGCTACTACTCTACGCACCCCCAATGCACTCCGCCAGCCCCGCCTCTATCCGCGCAAGTCCTACGTTCCATTGTATGTATATACAGACGTACATGTACTGCTCCGAAACCAGCCCAAATTAATGAGTGCACAAGTGTAAATGGGGGGGGGGGGGGGGGGGGGGGGGGGGGATGTGGCGGCGGGGCATCCACTCACACATACCCCGGCGATGCATGACAGATATTACATGCCGTGGCGGGTCGGCGGGCCGACCCGGCGGGGGGTGGGGTGGGGGGGGGGGGGGGGGGGGGGGTCTATTCAACTACACGTGCGACAGTGTCGTTTCGTGGAGCAGTATATGTGCCCGGCCTCATTTATACCGCCCCCTACCTGCGCTGCATGGTCCACCCCTACGAATTACTTAGCACAAACCGCCATTACTTAATAGGAACCTAGCACAGCCAGGCTTATATGCCCGCTTTGCCGATCAACTTCTACGCACTTTCCGTCCCTCAACCGCCGGACATGGGGGTTAAGCCGCCAGCCTCGGCAGTTGCTTAGCCAAACTTGGCATCCCGTACCGTGTCCATGGCTTCGTAGCTCTGCCGCCGGCACACGCCGAGTCCGGCGCTTGCTGCCGCCGGGTTGCGCACGCATGCACGCACAGTAATACGCCGCCGACGCCGCCACGCTTACTTCCACCACCTTCGCCAGCCGCAGCTTCGCACGCCGTTCCGCCGATATACGAAACGCACGACTCCCCCCCCCCCCCCCCCCCCTCCCCGCGTCATGTATAATATATTCGAGGCGACTATGCGGGGCGCAGCACACGCCGCGGCGTGGGTCGGCGGCGCGGCGGGCGGCGGGAGCCCTAATGGCCGCGCAGTATCCACACCCACACCGGCACCGCCGCTCACCTCCGACGCGGATGAACCGCCTCCCAAAGGAAACATGCCGGTTGGTGGTAAGCGCAGCAGGCGTGGGGTGCCGGTGCCGGTACCTGTGCGACGGAGCTGTCGCGTCAGGAACCGCACCGCAACCGCAACCGCACCGCATGTGGAGCAACACATGGCGGTGCCGGCCCCACCTATGTCTAGGGCCACCTCCTCACAGCACCCCGCCACGACGGCGTCGGCCACCGCCGACGGCGCCGTTGCGGGGGGGGACGCCCTGCCAGGCGACGACGATGCGCCTGATGCGCCGCATCAGGAGGCGGAGGAGGCCGTGGTAGAGGCGACTGATAGGGATGAGGGGGTTGTCGAGGCGAGCGAGGCTGCGCTCGCGCCACCCGCCCCGCAGCCACCTGCGGGACATGCCGACTTGCTCGTCGCCATGTTGACCGGAGCACTACGAGCAGTGGCGGGAGGCGGCCACATGCACTATCATGTGCGTGTCCTGGCCGGACGCCCGTCATGCGTGTACTGCGGCCGACGGACGGACTGGGAGTGTTGCTGCGACGGCACCCCGGCTTTGTGCGGCCCCAAGTACCCATGCATGGCGACCCATCAGCGGGCAGTCCCCTGCCCGACCACGGCCGCGGTGAGGGCGGAGTTCCGCCATGCCAGGGACGCGTTCCACGACGCGACTCGCGCCGCCGTGTCTGAGGCTTCCGAGAAGGCACGCGCGGCTGGTAGGGTGCGCAGGGTGAGGCGGCGGACGGCCCAGGAGATGAAGGAGAGCGAGACATGCCGTCAGTGAGGTCGGGCGCAATGTTATTGGGTGGGGCTCACGGGCGTGTAACACTTGCACTTTGCGCGTACTGCTGGGTTACATCCAGGCGGCGTCACACTACTATGCAACCGGAAAGGCTGCGTTGCTACTGCAAACGATGCTAAGCCTCACTCGGTAGCAACCGCTGCCCCGCCTATCCCACAGCCGCTGCCCCCCCCCCCCCCCCCTCGCGCACCGTCCTGCGACCTTGCGTGGATCCCCGCCACCAGCAGCTCCCCGGCGTCGACGCCCAAGTCGGCAGCCTTCGCGGAGGACATGTCGGCAGGGGCCATGAGAACAGCCACCTTGCGGATGCCCGGACCATCTAGTAGGACAAGGGCCTCCTCCCCGCCGGATCCACCGCCGCCGCCCGGCACTCTCCACAAGTCCAAGCCCACGGCAGTGTGGGCTCGTTCCGGCGTCCACACCGTACACAATGCAGCCCGAATGGGCCGCGCGCTGCCACGGCTGTCGTCCGAGTCAGCCCCTGGCGGGGGCGGTGGCGTGGCAAGGTAGAAGTGTTGAGCTCGCGCGACCATGGTGGTGTACTTGGCGTCTTCGCGCTCCGCCAGCAGGTTTCTTGGCAGCTCCTCCTCGCTCTCCAGCTCCTCGGTGGTGTAGGGGGGTGGGTCGGCGTCGGGGACTTGCTTCAACATCTTGTACACAAAGAAGGAGTTGTCTCTCGACGTCTCCCCGTCTTCCCCCCCCCCGGTGAAGCCGGGGCTTGTCGCCGTTGCGAAGCGACGCCGCCTTGTAGGCCAGGAGCCCCCCAGCGCCACCGCTGGGGCTCCAGCCCGGCAGGACCGCACCCCACCCCGCGAGTATGGGTGCATACGAGTGCGAGCCCTGCACCGTACGTCGGACGTCGTCCAGCAGCTTCTCCAAATGGTCCTTGAAGTCCACCGCGTGCTCCCACGCAGCGGATGCGCTCCCAACCAACCGGATGGGCGTCTCCACGGCGCCGGGGCCTGCGTCGTCTGGGGCCATGTACCCCTGTGTGTGTGGGTGGGTCGCTGTGAGTGCGAGTGTGAGTGTATGTGTGTGGTGTGGTGGGTGGGTGGGTATGGGTGCACGTGGCTGAGGAGGCAGCAAGAGGCGGGGGGGGGGGGGGGGGGGGAAGAGACCTTCTTGTTGGGGTTGGGTTCCCGGTAGAGGCGATGCGCCTTCAGGCGGTTGATCTGCTGCGCGAAAAGGAGGTCCCTCATCATGGTCTCGCAGACATTCTTCGGCAGCACGCGCTTGGCGCCCGCCTTCAAGAAGCCCATGAGGTTCTCCATCCACAGCTCCGCAAGCGGGTGCCCGCAAGCCATGCATCTGGTGGATCATGCGGCACACCGCCGAGTGCAAGTTGGAGACGAGGAGCGACACGAAGCCGTTTCCCTCAGCCAGGCGGGCATACACGGTGATGTCCGCTAGGTATCGAGTCCTCCCCTCCCTGGTGAGCGCGTCCACCTGCGCCTTGCGCTCAGGGCCGTCCTCCTCCGTCACCACGTTCTGCAACCCCCACCGCGTGACGAACCACACAGCTCCTTGCAGGCGCTTGTACATGTGCCCAAGCACCCCCAGCTGCGACACCGCACGCATCACCGCTGGGGACGCGAGCTCCTTCCCGGTCATGATCGCCTTCACCCGGGCCTCCTCGAACAGCGGACCGGCGGTAAGAAGGGAAAACGTTTCCGAGTGGTGCCAGCAGTCCTCTATGACCCAGCCGGACAGCACCGTCACCTTGCCTGACCCTGCAGTCATGAAGGGGAATGCCGTCACGCCCCCGCGCCCGCCCACGCCGCCCACGCCCATGGGGGGGGGGGGGGGGGGGGGCTTACCTTTCGACTTCTTGGACACCGCAAACGAAGGGCGCAACCCGCGTCCAAAGTTGCTGGGTATCAGGACTAAAGCCTTGCGCCGGTCTTCCTGCTTCATAGCCCGAAATCCAACGTGGCCCAGCACGTCGAGGAAGTTCCTCCAAAAGTCCTTTCCCAAGCCCAAAAAGCACAGGTGGTCCGGCGCGAGGGGGAAGAGGTTGACCATGCTGACATAGCCCAGGACCACAGGCACCTGGCACACGCCATGGCAGCCAGTGTTCTGCTTGGCCTGCTCCAGCCGGGTTGTGTTGAACGCACGCCGGGCAGCGGGGCTCAGTTCGCCGTCCTCATCCCCATCGAGGTCCGACTTGGCCAAGTCCTCCTCTATCTGGCCGATGACGCCCATCTGCTCCAGCATCTGGTCGCCGGAGAGCAGGAGGCAGCTCGCGCCTGTGCGCACAGCCTGGTACTCTACGCCATCCACCCTCTGGATGACGTCCTTTGCATACCCCGCAGGCGCCACCTTCACCGTGCCGTCCGGGCCCTCCACATGGCTCCTCAGACGGCACCAGGGGCAACCTCTGAGCTGGCTAGGCCCCCCCCGCATAAAGATCTTTCGTCTGCCCTGGGCGTCGCACACCCACGTACCGAGGAAGACCTTGTGCACGAACTGTTCCCCCCCGTCTGCGGGGGTGACCCTCACTCCATGCTCGCCAAGCACCGCGAGCTCGTGCAGCACCTCTAACAGTATTTTGCCCAGGTTGGGCGGCTCCGGGGGGCCGATGAGTGCGACTGGGTGCCAGTTGCTCCTGGAGGTCAGCATGTGGGGCGGCATGTCCTCACACCTGATCCCAACCCCGGTGACAGACTGGGTGGCCCGAAGGTGCGACAGGAAGCCATCATCTGTGAGTGTGTAGATCCCGTTGTCGGCATGGAGGAAGTCTCCCGCGGCGAGGCCGGTGCCGTGCCCGCCTTCATTCAGGCGCTCCGCCTCCGACGAGGCGCGGAAGGCGTTGATAGACACGTCCGTCCCCTTCTTCCAGCAAGCGTACCACACAGGGTCTCGGAACCAGCCCTTGATGATGTCCACCACGCTCAAGACGTACCAAACCCGTGCAGCCGTGAGCTTCAGGGACTGCGGCGTGCGGATAAACCTGTCGGCATTGCACTCCGGGCAGTGCTGGTCGGGGAGGTTCGCCCATTCGGCAGCCTTCCCGGGCGCCCCGCTGAACGCCACGCACCCCTTGGGGCACATGTGCCGGACATATCTGGATGTATCAGGCACCTGCATGCATCGGGAGGCGAGGAGCGTGAGGGGCCTGACACCCCAAGACGCGCCGCGTCAAGCACGCACCCCAGGCACATCCCGGCCGTACCCGCAGGAACTTCCGCATCGCCTTGTGGCTGCGTGGCACGGCCATCCCACCCCAGGTGAAGCCGGCGGGCATGATGTCATGCAACAGCTGCCACTCGCTGTCAGCGGAGTTGTTGGAATTCTTGCTCTTCACCTGGGCCGAGCACTTCATGACTGCAAACGTGAGGGCATTCGTCTCGGACCCCGGCACAGCCGCAGACTCCCACGCCCGGAGGTGCGCCTCCTCCTCCTCCTCCTCCTCATCGCTCGTCCACCCGGCGCCAGCCGCGTCCCCCCCCCCTTCCCAGCCCTCCTCTTCGGATTCACTGGACTGGTCATCGCCTTCAGGGACGGTTACCAAGCGAGCCTCCCCGTCCGCATCCACAGGGGGGTGCTCCTGGGCAGCCGCCATAGCCTCCACAACCTGCCACGCCGACCGGGCGGGTGCGTGTGATTCCATACAACCGCAGGTGAGTGGTGCCACCAGCACACAGGCCGGGCCCACTCACCTCTGAACGCAGAAGGTCCACAGTGTCACCGTCCTCGAAAACAGCGCGCCACTGGGTCGCCCCGCCGTAGTCCTCCAACACCCACTCGGTAACGACGCCGGTTATCACGCCGTAGTGCCATACTCCCCGGAACTTCTTGGCGATGACCTTCATGTAGAAGTCACCGGGATCGCCTTCCCGTATCACATCCTCATCGGCGGCTTCCACGCCCGCCGGCGGCCACGCAGGCGCGTCGATGTCCATACCGTCTTCGCCAACGGGGTCCTCCCCCACGCCCATCACATCGTCCACCTTCGAGCCGCCGCCGTCCGAGACCGGCGCCGGCGGGGCGTTTCCGACGGCTGCAGCTACTCCTGCTGCCGCCCCTGCTGCTGCTGCTGCTGCTGCTGCTGCTGCCGCTGCTGGCTGCTGCTTGTAAGGCGGCCTTGCGGCGCAACTTAGCCGCACGCTTCAACGAGTGCCCACACTTCGGGAATTTTCGGAAGTGCCGGTCTCGCGCCACCCTTTCACTACTGCCCGCACGATGCCCCTCGCAGTGCTTGCATGCGTACACGCCATCCTTCGACACACTCGCTATCCATCCCTTCCCGGCATGCCTGCTGCCGCGCCCGCGGCGGGGGGGGGGGGGGGGGGGCGGGGGGGGGGTGAGAGTTGGGGTGGATGTAGCCCACCACCCGCAGGGAGCACAGAATCGAGTGCGCGCTGTCCGCGCTTACTTGATTCAGCCGGTGAGCGGCGGTGACCATGAGGCGACCCCGTACTTCATGCGCGTGCTGGGGCGTTACACAATCATCAGCAGTTAGGGCGGCGGCTGCCTTAAAAACGCGCAACCTACGAACACCACCTACCGCCTAACAGCCACCTAAGCTACCGGACCACC
>VCJN01001135.1:0-20289 GCA_006384855.1 Tetraselmis striata | reverse complement strand
AATCCCAATCACCAATGCTACTACTAACAGTCCCCGATGCTGCTACTTGACATTCCCCGATGCTATATCTCCACAATGACCAAGACTGACCGCTGAACTGCTCTGCCGCCGCTCTGCCTCTGTGCTGCTGACTACCGATAAATCAGCTTGAACCAGCTGATTGATTTTGTAAACATTCGATACTGTTATCCTCACAACTTTTTGGCCTTCGCCTCTAATTGCAATTAGCAGCACTTACTGTACCTCACATTTGGGTTTCGTTCGAGCTCTTGCGTTAATAGATCCCCGCCCGCGGCTTCGCACCGCGTCATGGATCCCCCCCCCCCCCCCCCCCCCCCCCCGGCCCAATTCGTGAACGAACCAGCCTATCAATGCCGCCGCCCCTGGCCGCTAAACTCATCGAAGTAAGATTGACAACCGCCCGGTGGCCCGCCGGTGAATCCGGGCTCTAGCTGGCCAAACCAACAAACCCGCGCCCTAGCCACGGACATCATTCCACGCATCGCCAATGGACGTAACTTCGCCCCCCCCCCCCCCCCCCCCCCCCCACCGCCGCGCCCGCGCGCTTCCCCTGCCAACGACATTCCCTACCGATCAACGCCGTCCGAGCCTTCCAGCTGCTACCCTGGACACCCTTCGTTGCCACCTTGAAACTGTCGACGCTGAATTCGCCGCTATGGCTTGGCCGGATATTGCCGTTATGCTGAAACCTGTCTGGCTATAGTAAAGTAGGCCATTCTGTTATAGTCTGCCCCTAAGACGAACCTCGCTGACAAAAGCTTAACAAGCTAAAGTGGCTGCCACCGAAACTCTAAGGGTCTTGAGGCCATGAACCTGAATGACCAATGACGGGTTGGGGCGGAGTATGCTGTCAGCATTCGAGTTATAATTCAATCGAATTTGTCCCAGCTCCGCCGTGTTATCCCCCGACCTCTGAGGCCCGATCTCCAATGGCACTGAATCCGGACGAGAATAGCCCGCTACCGCCGCCCTAGTGGCTGATGCACAAGCTGAGGCCTCCTCGGTATTGCCCACCGAGTCGTACGAACCAGAGTCGCTCACCAGCGAGCAGGTTCGTAGGTCCCTGTCTGCCGCTGACTTTGCCATCCCTGCGGACAATCCAACCGAGGGCCTGTCTCGTACTGAGAAACGTTCTGCTATCGACAATTCCGCCAACGCCAGTACGCTAAACAGCGGCGGACTAAAAAGAATATCAACCGGCCACCTGCCTGCCCACCTGACTCTATTCGTTTTGATAAAACTGAAATGTCTCGACTAAATTCTGAATATGGTCCCATAACTCTGGACTCTTGTGCCCCTGCGTTTGACGCTGTTTGCCCTGAGTACTGCTCTAAAGATAAACCCTTTACCACAACTTCAGCTATTGGTCATACTGTACTAATAAATCCACCATACGACGAATCAGTATTGCCGATTCTCGAACATTTTGAGTCTCAACGCCGGGAATCACCTTCTGACACCCCGTGCTATAATCATTTTTGCCCCGCTGGTCTTCTGACTTAGGGAAATCCTGGACCCCTATACTGAAAAAGTACAAACGACTCCATTCCTATCCCGCGGGTACCTACCTGTCCCACACTGCCACATCTGCCACTGAGGACTTGCCAACGCCACCCACACAGTGGATAGTTGACGTATACCTCGCAGATAGCACTGTCGAGGAACGTGAGGCTACTGCTATTAATTCTGTCATGGTCACTGAGGACTACAAAGCCCTCAGCTACGAATCGCAAGGTAAGACACACATCCCGCGTGCCCGACTCAAGTCGCACCAACCCCGCTTTGAAACACAAAAAGCCTTTATATAACGTCTATGAACGACAACGACCTACTATTACTCAACCCAACTCTAGCTGAACACCCTGCTTTACCGCCCGCTATAATGCTCGATAGCGGCGCTACCCTTTGCTTTATTGATGAACGGTATGTCCGCCTAAACAAATTACCGACTCAAACTCTAAATGATAAAATACGGATCGTCATGGCTGATGGCCGCCTCTCTCTCGCGGCTAAATCGTGCACCCTCAAGTTAAACATAAACGGTTATACGGCTACAGTTGAATTTGTCGTTACTACACTACAGAACTCGTTCGACTGTACACTAGGCATGTCCTTCCTAAAATCGCACAACCCCGATATTGATTGGCCAACCGGTAAATTAACTTTTCACGATGGCAGTGAAATAACCTGCCCTACTCAATCCCGCGAATCTAACGTCGATATCGTTCACGCTAATGCTATGGCTCGTGAAATAAAGCGAAAAGATCCGAATACTGTATTTTTTCTGCGCAATCCTAAAAGAATATGACGCTACTGAAACAACTACCGCGGAAGAAATTGGCTCCGACATCGCAGCGGTGACTACTGACCACAGCACAGAATACACTAAACAAGTACAATCTATACTGCTTATTTAAGCACCGCTCTATTTGCCAACCTCTTGACTCCCTACCGCGCTCACGCCCTGGCCTCGACCTTGAAATACCACTAACCGAAAGTTCATCTGTTCCGGCCGGAAAAATCTACCGACTCTCACCCGCTGAATTAGAGGAATTTAAAAAAAAAATTAACAGCTTCTTAGAGAAGGGTTTTATCCGTGAATCTTTCTCTCCCTTTGCCGCCCCTGTCCTTTTTCGCTTGAAAGGCAAACGGCGGCCTCCGCATGTGCATCGACTACCGTCAACTTAACAAATACACCAAACGAATCGAGTTTCCGGTACACAACGCGGACATGCTACTCGATATGCTGTCTGGTGCTGCAGTTTACTCTGCTCTCGACCTTGCTCTAGGATACCACCAACTTCGCATCAAAGACTCTGACGTATAAAAAACTTCGTTTAAATGCCAGTTCGGCCAGTTCGAGTTTCTAGTAATGCCCTTTGGCCTCACAAACGCCCCCTCTGCCTTCCAATGCTGGATGAACCATGTACTACAGCCTCACAAAAACACCTTTATCCTCGTTTACCTTGACGACGTTTTAATCTTCAGCAACTCTCTCGACGAACACCTCCACCATCTCGACATCACACTCGGCTTACTGGCGCAGCATGATATACGACTACGATTATCTAAGTGCTTTTTCGGTAAACACGAGCTCGAGTACTTAGGACACATGGTCAGCAAAACTGGCCTACGCCCCTCTGATAATAAAGTCTCCGCAGTTATGAACTGGTCCCCACCGCGATCTGTTCAGCAGGTCCAACAGTTCCTAGGCTTTTGCAATTTTTACCGCCGTTACATACACAAATACTCTCACTTAGCTGCACCCCTTTACAACATTACTCGCAAAAAAAAAAAACTTTCGAGTGGGGTGTACGCCAACACACTGCTTTTAATGCACTGACACGCGCGCTCTGCTCTGCCCCTGTACTAATAAGTCCTAAAAAACCGGTCCTGACGCGGAATTCGTCATATCCACGGATGCCAGTAAATACGCCTTAGGCGCGGTTCTTTTACAAAAAGACGGTTCCAACAAGTTACGCCCGTGCGCTTACTTTGCCAAAATACTACAACCTGCTCACACAAATTATCCTACATATGACCAAGAACTATTAGGTGTTGTCTGCGCGCTTAAAAATGGCGCTGCTATATCGAAGGTGCTGCTAAGATTACAGTAATCACCGATCATGCCACCTTACGTCATTTACCAACTCAATATGCCCTCGGCCGCCGCCACGCCCTCTGGCTCTCTGACAGTTCACCTTACCTTGCCATCTCAACCCGCACTCAAAAACCTATTTTGTCAATGCTTTACCGCAAAGGTAGTCAAAATGAAGCTGACGCCCTATCCTGCCGATCTAATCTTAAACATGATGTCCTCGCCGCTGAGGAAAAAATACTTAAACTCCGAACTAGAGGATATGCATGATTTTCTCTCGTCTATGTGTCACCTGCAAGTTGACTCCTCACTGCTTAACCGTACTCGCTACGGCTATAGCATTGATGCAAATTATTCAGGCCCCGTATTCATGTTGTAATCAACTTTGACTCTACCGATAACCTTTATTGGATGGCTGATAAAATATTTGCATACCTACTGCCGATAAACAAATCATGCACTCCATAATACACGAATATCATGATATTGCTGGATACCCGGACGCCCGACGCACTTTACTCAAATATTTCGAAAACGTTCTCACCTGATGGCCACGCATGAACAAAGATATATAAAAACAAACACTGCAAAATATTTCTCCACCTGTCAACGCATTAAGGCTTCTACCCAAAAACCACCCGGTATATTATTTCCGTTACCAAAAGCCTCTCGACCATTGGGAGATTATTTCAATGGATTTTATTATAGGCCTCCCTTTACAAGACGGCTATGATGCTATTGCAACCTTTGTCTGCACCTTTTCGACACAAGCCCACTTTATTCCCTGCGACATGTCTATTGACGCTCCCCAATTGGCCAAACTGTTTCTAAATAACATCTACCGTCATCACGGCCTGTGCCGCACTATTATTTCCGACCGTGATCCCCGTTTTCCCTCCGCATTTTGGCAATCCTTATTTCGCTCTCTCAAAACAAAGTTCAAACATATCATCATCATACCACCCTAAAACTGACGGCCAAACTGAATTTACCCACCGCACTGTTGAACAAATACTTCGCGCTTTTGTGCATAACAATCATGATGACTGGTAGAATACCCTTTGCCGAATCTCATATAATAACTCCACCCACTCCGCCAAAATCACACTCCCTTTGAAGCCGTGTATGGCCTAAATCCGTTAACCCCTGCCAGTCTTTTACACCAAACCCCGAATACAAACCACCCACACCTTGACCTCTTACATACTATACATGATACTCATGCCCTTATAACCGAACAGCTGAAATTAGCCGACGAATACCAAAAAGCTTATGCAAACAACTGTACCCGACCAGAAATGTTTTTTGAAGGGTAAAAAGGTATGGCTGTCCACTGAACACCTCCTATTACAAAATCAACCAACTAACAAATTTCGTCAACGTTTTCTTGGCCCTTATCCTATTGTTCGTAAAATTTCACCTCAAGCTTACCACATACGTTTACCCCACACAATGGAATGCCACCCTGTGTTTCACATTTCCCGCCTTCGTCGCTATCACTCCCCTGATGTTCCACCCGACACTGTCCCTGGTCGAACTGCTCTACCAGCAGATGAATTTATCATAGACCAAATCCTCAACCACCGTATCGAATATAACAACGACAACCTTGACTACACCCGCGGCCATGCACCTCTGTTCCTAGTCCGTTGGCAAAGCTATGACGGATCCCATGCCTCATGGGAACCATATCAAAGTCTTCGTCGTGTTGATATGCTACACCTATATGCAGACAAATCTCAGTCCTTGCGTGACTTATTCCACACACCACACTAACGCAACTTGCATTCCAAATATCCGGCCCGCTTCCCCTTGAAAATACCGTAGCTATTTTTTTCCGTGAGGGGAAGGAATGTTAGGACTACACCTAACCCTGCACTATACCCACATAACCACTTATCTCATATTACTATCATTTCCTATATCATATCATTACCTGCCGTACTTCTGTAACTCGTACTGTAACATGTACGCATACCATTAACCATTATCAATCCCAATCACCAATGCTACTACTAACAGTCCCCGATGCTGCTACTGACATTCCCCGATGCTATATCTCCACAATGACCAAGACTGACCGCTGAACTGCTCTGCCGCCGCTCTGCCTCTGTGCTGCTGACTACCGATAAATAGCTGAACCAGCTGATGATTCTGTAACATTCGATACTGTTTCCTCACAACTTTTGCCTTCGCCTCTAATTGCATTAGAGCACTACTGTACCTCACATTTGAATTGCTTTCACTGGTTTCTCGGAGCCTTGGCTGCGATCCAGGAGGTCACTGGTTCGAACCTCCCTATCACCCGGAGAATCGGATCAGTCGTCCATGGATGGGACAGGATGGAATGTTAGCTATACTCGTACCGATACTCGGCTGCCCGGTATCGATACTGGTATAGCGCGGTATACCAGTACTCGGCTGCCCGTTACTGGTTGTATGGCTATATATGCGGTTGCCCGCGTGTATGTGACATGATCGGATCTTTTGAATTGCTTTCACTGGTTTCGGAGGTTTGGACGGTTGGCGCAACCCACAATTTTCTATCGCCAAGTAACGCATTATGCACCGATTTCGCGTTTTCTAAAGGGCGCCCACAAATGGTCGTGTTGTCGCGCGGGTGGGTACAAAGCGCGCGATAGGCGTTCGCCCGAACTATTCCCACTGTAGTTAGCATGCATGCACATGCAGCCGGCTTTATCCTCGCCCATGCATGCGCTTTGTGATCGAAAATGCAAAACCCGGACTTATGTGGAGGGATGTAGGTTGCGGATCCTCCGCTCATGGATCCTCCGCTCATGGTAGGGCGCTACTTGGTGGCGGGCGCCATTTATGAACTAAATTGTGTACGATGTTCACGATGTACTTACTATTCCGTGATACGTGCGGGGCATTTTGCGATCCACTCATGACGCGAACCAAAGTACCGTGGCACCACATTTGATGCTGTGAATGAAACCCTATAATCGAAGCGAGGCTGCGATTGCAATCGAAATCGCATTAGTAGTAGTCGCTACATGAGTTCTTGCCGATTACCGCTGGCGGGGACCGGTAGCCATCGTACTAAATGACCACGAAATTACACCACACCGGTTCCCCGGGTACTCGCTAAATGAAATCCTCCCGGGGTTGAAGCTATGTATAGCGGGGTCACAATCCTGAAATGCAACACCCAAACAAGTACGAGTAATGATTAGTATCCGGTTGATACAGTCAAATATAACGTCATTTGATTAAAACTCAGAGCTCACGTGACCACCTGTCTCGCCAACCCATCCCGCCCCACCGATGCCAATCGGGCACACCTGCCGGCACAATCACGCGCAACCCGCGGTAGCAGCGAGCGCGCTAACTAAAGCATATAGTGGCCCTCAGGTGCCTCGTCTTGTGTGTCGCGGGCATGGATGGGGCTGACGGCGGGATGGTGAGGGAGGAGCACGAGCGGTCACGTGGTAATAACACGTACGTAGCGCATGCTACGTAGCCAAAAAACGTTGCCAGCTACACATATCGGATTTGAGACCCGTTCACGGTCTTCAGAAACGAGTACCTACGCGAACCGGTGTGACGAATATATCCCTTCCCAACCACTACCAACCAGGGGTCGCAGCCATTAGCCTCGAGGTGAGCCCAAGGTGGCGCACCCCGAGGACAGTGTAGGGGCTTTCCTTACAGAGCAGAGTGAGACCCGAGGATTGGATAATGTTTGGTTGTTGATAGGTTGCCGTATCCGGCCCAACAGACGCTGTCGCGGTCGACGTCCGAGATGGGCAAGATCCGGACTCGGATGTGACGCCCCATTGACAATCGCTACCACGTCACCCATAGAGCAACTACGGACCCATTACCCTGCATATAGATAGCTTGGGTCGATGAGTGTACCCTTGCATGATCTCGGGTGTATAATTCTTGCTACCGAGGTAGGGCATCCCCGCGGATCGGTTTTTTACGGCGTGTTATTTCGGTTTGACTCGACGATGCGCGGATCAGTGGGGCGTCGTGCATACCGCAACATAGCGGTAGCTCAAGGGCTCCACGCGGACACATGAACCGTGCCTTGGAAAGGATTAAACACACTTAACCAACGGGGCTGGTTGTGCTCGTCGGAGTGGTCGGGAGCGGGGGTTGGTCGGCGGGCCTCAAATCCGGATGCGGCGGTGCGGAGCAGCACACCCCACCCCATGCCGAGCGCTACACCGCACAAGTTTGGGCTCTAGCACACTAAAATAAGAGTAGTATCTCAGCCGCGTTAGGGGTGTCGGGGCAAGACACGATGGATGATGCTAACGACTGCGAGGCTTTAACCCGTGTTTTGTTTATGGATAGGCAATACATTCACAAGATCGGAGTAGCGGAAACGGGAAATCGAGGGGCGCCATCTATATGGCTTTCGCCCCATGGATCAATGGCTCTACGGAGTCCTTGGAGCTTGGGCTTTATAATGATTGAACTCGTTTGAGTGATAGAGGTGTATCGACTCGGGGAGGTGGCCATGAGCATGGTTCCCCCGAGCAGCATCGGTAACTTGCCGCAGTCGGCCGGCAGTCTACCAGGGCGTAGCGGCGGCGCGTCAGGCTAGCGGGTCCTCCAAGCCCGCATCTCATCAACCACCGCCAGCGGGGTCCGGCGGAGATAGCTCCCAAAACGGCGCTGCAGCAGGTCTCTTGGAGCTTCGAGCAGCCCCGCCCCCTCCCCGGAGCAGGCTTGGTCCCTCGGAGACTGCCAAGCCGTTGAGTGAGCCTCAGCCTTCGAGTGCGACGAAGCGCCCGCACGGCGCGTTGTGCACGGGCGGCAAGAGCACCTTGTCGCCCATGAAGCTGCGTAGGTAGCATTCCAAGAAGCGCGGGCCGAGTCCTCCTTTAAAGATGGCGAAAGAGTTGGAGGACGACGACCCCTTCCAGGCGCCTAAGCCGAAACGCGAAGCCACGTCAAGCCGTCAGGCGCCTTCGGGTGCCGCTAGTGGGAGTCGCAGGGCCACATCTTCCCGTGGTGGTGCCTCATCTCCGCCTCCCCGACCCGCATCTCCGCCTAAGGAGCCCTCATCCCGGGACGCGAAGCCCGCACTGCCGCATGCGCTGACATCTCGCCCCAACGCCGCGTTGCTGTTAGCAGAGTTGAAAGGTGGCACCTCGTTGCGACGAACCCAATCGCTGAGGTCGGCGATAGACTCGTAGGCCCGGGGCCCCTTCCCAGCGCGAGTGAGGCTCTTTTTCCAGGCTTTAAACGCCAGTCGCCACGCCCTCGCGTCCGCAATCTTCATGTCGTCCTTCCCCAGTTTCTCCACAAATCGCATTGGCGTGACATCGACGTGCTTCTTCTTCTGGGCTTTTAAGTCGCTGAGGAATGCGAACTTTGCCATCCACGACGACGTCAACCTCCTGCTGTGTGTGGAGGCGGTGGTCGCAATGCATCTCCCAGCGCTTGCTCAGCGGATCACGACAGATGCGGAGATGCGGGGGGCAATTAACGTGGGAGGCGCAGTTATACACATGCCGATACCCAACCCTTGTTAGTGGACACACTCATGGGACATGCCGAGATTCAGGTACAAGATGCCCCCCTTCAGACACATCACGCGTGAGGAGCACTCACATACCCGCCCTTGCTGACATATTGGGCCTTCCATTCGTTCATCATCCATATTAACTCCTGCACTATGGCCTGCCTCTTGAGAAAGGTTGCATATCGCCAACCTTCCTCCAGTCGAATCTCAAACGCTTTTCCGACCCTTGCGCGGAAGTGCTCCCCTGTTGGCAGGAGCTTGGCGCGGGTGTTGGGCGCTTGCTTTGCTGGCTCCGCGGGCCGGAACTGGCACGTTCAGGACCCGTAGCGCACGAGGGCGCGCTGTACAAAGGTTCACCAACCTCCAAAGGCAGACACGGAGGAGGGGCGAGCCCATGTAGCAACTGTTTAGCAACGGCATTCACACCCTCTTTGAAAAGCTTGTTGTGATCCAGTTGAAGAGGCAAACTGTCTAGGAAAGAGATGTAAGGCTGAATTTGCTCTTGGGCCTGGCGAAAGGCTTTGCTGGCCAGCGGGGCAGGCGAAGGGTCGGCCACGACGGCTACAGAAGGACGTCATGGAGAGTGGAGTGCGGTGCAGTGGTGTGGAGTGGGGCAAGGAGTGAAATCCCCAACAGGGTGGGCCACTGGGGCGCGCAAAATGGCGCGAAGTAGCGCCGTCACCTAGGTGAGGCGGATAGTACTTTACGCGACTGAGGGCGCAAAGAGAACACGCCGATTTGTCATTTTTAGTACTCTCGTATACTATTGCATTGCACCTGAAACGTGCGAGAAAAGTGGGTACACATCCCAGCCTAAGCGGTCACGTGCGGGGCACATTCTTGAGTCCAGGAACAGGACCGTTTTGACTGAAAATGCACCCTGTACCCAGTCCGACGCCAGTCGGCCGCGCAACGCTAGGCAGCATTGGCGGACGCGAAGTTGTGCGTAGTCGGCATGTCGGTCGCGGTGCCGCTGGAAATAAATCCCAACAATTCATATTTGATTGGCCGGACACGTGAGGATGAGGCCGAGCATTATTATTGATATGTAACTCATTGTCATACACGTAGGACTTTACGACGAATACCTGTGTCTGGCGGAGGCTGGGACAAGAGACAAAATAGGACAGACCAAATCGTGCAGGGTAGTATAGATGGGGAGGGCAACGTTACAAGCGTACTAAGGTACACGCCCCCCCCCCCCCCCCCGAACATTTAAACCGTTTTACGTTAGTAGTGATTTCCCAGGATGTATTATAGCGCAGGGCCAGCAGCCATAGAGTTTGCGGATGTTACGTGCAACCCCTACCCATACATAGAAGCCGCGTCATGCGCTAAGCAGCAAAGATATGATCGTCCAGCTGCATTCTTGCTGTATATGTATATCGATGAGTGCTGGGCAGCCGTGGGAGGGAAAAACGCCATGCTTGCTCCAATTTGGTACCATGTGCTCGACTCAACCGCCACACACTTGTTTTGTAACCCGCGTTAGTTGCACTGGTAATGTGGACACGTAGTAGCTGCTCTGTGCGCATCACGTCACAGCACCGATGTTGACTATGGAATACGTAGCGTATCAGGTGCTGCACCCTGTGGATTATTCCCAATATGATTTACTGGCCATGGCTGCTATGGGCCATGCGATGCGCTATTTTATCACTCAGTAGATATGACCCTTGCAATTGAAATGTTATTGCAACCTAAAAACAATTGCAAAGACGGCTGTATTACGATAAACACCGTAGCGCTGTGTGTTATTTTTATGGCCTAGTGTATAAACCTCCCAATACCCACGACAGATTTCCGCCGTGTGAGCAGTGGGTGGCTGTTGCGCGGCGGTTTCCGCCTGCGGGTGGCTTATGCTTGATATATGATGCTGCGGTATTATGTGCTGGTATCGATGGCACACTTCTCGCCGTATACAAGATAGGCTCCTGACCTGCGAAGGTACATCAGCATCCGCACGGCAGTCATTGCGGCGCACGCATTATAACTGTCTGCGCAGGATTGATTGCGCATGACTACATGGTATGACAGAATGGCAGTGGTGGATGCGGCACCTATGTTCTGCAGCAATGTTGTGACGTCTAGCGGCGGGATCGCGCTGCTGCATGTCTGTCATCATAAACAGTGGTGATAGTGCCGCGGTGCGAATGTGTTGATGCAGCGTGGCATTTTTCGCGGGGTCCCCCCTCCCCCCTTCCCCCGTTGCACACACTAGATTGGAGTCTCGTAGTGTGGCTGACAGTCCCTCAGCCAGCTCTCACAATCTTAGTATGGTCTCTCTTTCCCGCTGTCTCCTTGCCTCAAAGTGTACACTACTTGCTTGTGGCAGGGCTATTCCTGTGGGCTCGGTGAGGCTAGCATCGTGCGTGCACGCTCTCCCTCCTTTGCATTTACGATCATTCATCGGCAAGTGGCCCATAGTGTGACGGAGGGGTGGGGCTGTCAGAGCGACTCGGGGCCAAGACTGCCCGACTTGGCGGTGGTGGCAATGGCGCAACAGACCCTGTGGATCAGAACCGCCCAGCAGCATGGTTACGTACCCGCCAGGGCACACTGACCCGAGGAGGAGGGCTCCAACCAGAGGTGCACGTGCCACAGGCTTGCCACAGCCCCTCATTTCTTCGACCTACGGCTCTTGTGAGCACGCGCCGCGGCGGCGGCCGCTGATGCGGCGGCGCGACGGCTGCTGCCGCGGTCCACAGCAGACGGCTCAAGCGCGCCCCGCCCCCTCCCCCGCCCGCGCCCAGCTCGCCCGCCGCCTCGCCCCCGGCCGCGCCCGCCCACGTCCGCCCCAGCAGCCCCGGGTGCTGCCTCCCGGCGCCCCCCGCGGCCCTCACTCCCGTCCACCCTCGCGCGTGGCTGAGCGCCACCCGCGCCGTGCCCGCGCCGTCCGTCCGGCTGCACCAGAGCGCGCTTGAACACGAGGCTGACGCGCGGCCCGCGGTTGCCGTCGCCCTCTGCCCTCATGACGCAGTGCTGGAACGCATCCTGGCAGTCGCGCATCATCCAGACGGCGTCGCCGTGAAAAAGCCTGAGCGGCAGTGAGGGACATCGGCGGGGAGGGCAGGGGGCCTCTGTCACTAGCTGCTCCGCAGGCGATCCCTTTTGCCACATCTGCTGACCCATGTAGGCCGGCCCTGCCAGCCTGTGTGAACTGTCAATGAACCTTGCGCGCGCCGACTTGGCTCCGAAGCCATGTAGCTGTCCCGGCAGCAGGAGAGGTGCCATGTTGGCATATGCTAGCGGGGTGTAGGACGTGTTGCAAGGGCGGCATTGTGTGTGTGTGTGTGTGTGTGATTGACAGGGGTCAAGAGAGAAAAAGAGGGTGCTCGCACCGGAAGGAGTGCGGCTCCTCGGCATTGGTGGTGCCGTTCTCCGTGATCTGCGACTCGCCATAGGCACAATCAGAGGCACAAAACACACAGGGAGCGTTGGTGTTAGGGCGAGCCATGATGGGCGCCCCCGCCTGCTGCTATCCGGCCACACTGCACGGTACTCGCACTCAGCAGCCCATGGCGATGTACAAGGGCGTGCTGACCGTTCCGCGGTGACTGGGTGTGCCGCCTACCTCCCGAAAGTTGAAGCGCCGCGTCTCCCCGATGGACACCACCACCGTGTCGGTCGCCCACAGCCTGCCGTGGTCCGGGTCCGAGTGCCACTGCCATGGCGGTAAGACAGCGGCCCGCAGAGGAATATTAGCTTATCATTGAGTCGCAGGGCAAGCGGCTTCACAGCTACCCCCCCTTGCATTGCACCTGGCAAATTCGTTGTACTTGCAGGAAGCCTGTCATCCCCCCCCCCTTTCTCCCCACCCTGAGGCGGGCGAGTAGGGGGTGGGGTTAGATAACAAGCTTTCTGCAAGTAAACGAGATTGTCCGCCCGAAGAGATGTGGCATGCGGCTGGGACGCTAGGTCAAATTTGCAAGACAAACGGTGGGTGTCAAGGTGTGGTAGGTATCATCAGATGATGTCGATGTTGGTGTTGACTATGCAACATTCGATACGCACACGAGTTACCGAGGCACACATGCATTGCGCGGCGTACGCCCGAGCACCCCATTGTCCCCTCCACAACTGTGCCTACTGCCTTGCGCCAGGGGCCCACCTTGCAGGCTGTCTCCTCGTCCGGGTACAGGTTCAGCAGCGCGCAGTCGAAGTACTGCGCCGTCGCGTCATGCACCTGGTCGCGGATCCTCCTGCGCGGACGTAAGGCCGGGGCGGGCCGAGAAGAGATTAGGAGGGGATGTGACCTGATGCCAGGCGGAGGCTCAGTGAGGGCTACGGGGAGCGCATCGACCCAAAGCACCATGCTTCATCGCACATGCTTCATAACTAGTGCCGCACATCGAGCCGTGAAGCACCTCATTCAACCTTGATGCGGCAGATTGGGAGGATAATGTTGGGGTATCAGGCGAGCCCTGGAGCTGAGCGCCGCCCAGTTGTTCCCCTTTCCAAGCTGCATATATAACGTATTCGCATACTTCTCATGGAGTATCGTCTGGGCCGCTCACCGGACCAGCGGTGTAAAGGGCACCGGCTGCATGATCTTTCCGCTGTAGGCCAGGCCGCCGATGCCCGCCTCCGCCATCCAGCACGTCTCCCGCCGCTCCTGCACCCGCTTCCCCGTGCGCGTCACCAGCATCTCCGCCTGGAAGGGGATCTGCGCAGTTGGCACCCATGCCGTCCGTCACTAGCGGCTGCCGGTATTGCATGAAGGTCATCTCTGGCGCTACTCGTCTGCCACTAATGCACCGGACCACTGGCACCACCTCAAACCGGAATAAATACGGAATTCAGCGGTGACTTGTCGCTGTCTCCTTGAAGTAAACTTTTCTGCTTGCACGGATGACAAATGTATATCATGTTTGAGTTTGAGGACTGCACATGTAATAAGTACGAAGTCTTTGCAATACAATACGCTACATGTACTCGGATACATATGCCACATAAGTATAGATGGCATACACATTTCTGCCGCATATATACTTTGCCGTAGCTGCAGCCTCTATCCAGACATGTCATCACATAAGAACCAAAGCTCTGCCTCGATGAGCAGGCGCCTCCATGCGCAGCACGAGCGGCCGGCGAGGCGCCCCACCTCGCCAACCAGCGCCGGCAGGTTGAACTGCGGGTCTTCCAGCAATGCGGGAACAATGCAGAAGGGCAGCTGCGCTGCGTCGGCGGCCTCCGTAATGGCGGCGGGCGGCTCCAGTCCCAGGCGTGCGCAGGCCCAGCCGCAGCCTGTGCACGGGGAGCACAAGGGTCAGATCAACCCTGGCCTGGATGGGATAGCAAGAGGCATGAGGGGCCAGGGATATGCACTTTGAGGTGTGTGTGTGTGTATGTGTTGGGGGATGGGAGGGGGGGGGGGGCGGGGGGGCGCTCACCGGAGAGCTCCCGGGGATGCAACTGCGCTGCCATGGATGCGGCCCGCTGCAGCAGCTGGCTCGCCCAGGGCAGCACTGAGGGCGGTATAGGCGCCAGTGAGCCAAGGGATGTGAGGGCATCCACCGCAAGCGCGACGTCGGCCAGCGTGTCGCCCTCTTCTGCGGACACACGTCGCCATGGGAACCAGTCATGCCATGCTAGTGGCTCCACATAAATGCGGGCAAGCAGGCAGGCAGGCAGGCAGGCAGGGCCGCAATGCGGGAAGACAGCGCGGGGTGCCTCACCAGGGGCTGGCTGCGCGGCGCTCTGGCACAGCCGGTGGAACTCAGGCCGCTGCACCAGCGCCCGCCGCGCCTTCTCCGCCCCCTGCCCTGCCATGAACTTGGCGAGGCGGCGCAGCGCGTGCGAGGCCGCGCTGAGGCGGCGGCGGTGGTGCACGTCCTGCCGCTGCCAGTGCAGCTGCTCCTCGCCTGGCAGCAGCAGCAGCTCCGCCACGCGGAGGATCTCCTCCGGGCTGGCTGCGCCTGCGACGTGGGCTCCTACAGGTCACAGGCAGCCTGCCAAATGTGAGCAAGCCAGTCGAGGTTGATGTGATGGAGGCAGGGCATCGTGCGACAGGCATGCTCGACAATGCCCTGACCTGCTATGCTATACTATGTCTGGCAATATTATTATATGTCCTACGACGTACTGCCATGCCGCGGGGTGTCCTGTCCAGCAAAGCTCTGCCCGGTCATGCCATGCCGTGCATTGCCGCGACTTGCAATATGATGCTATATCCTGCGATGCAATTCCAGGCCACGTGATGACATGTCCTGCCTGGAATGCCCCTGCCCTGCCCTGCCCTGCTGGGCCATGCCATCCCATGCCATGCCACGAAATGCTTTGCCTCGCCATGCATGAGAGCCAATCGAGCTGTTTGCTCGTGCACGCTCAAGTGGCTGGCACTTGGCCGATGTGCATATACCTACTACTCGGTACACGGCAGGACATAGTGTGGGCTGAGGATCGTGCCTGCCGAAGGTCCGTCACTGCCCTTGCTGCCAGCGGCTGGACCGCCGGCTTGGGCAGCTGGCGCGGATGCCGCGACGGCCGCTACCGGCAGACCATGCCCGGCCACCAGCCTGCCCCATCGTCGAGCAGGCTGGAGCTGCGCGCTCGGCGATGCCCGAAATTCACGCCAAGTCAGCCGCGAGGCTGCCGAGGCTTGAGGGGCAGCCACCCCCGGGGCGCCCGCAGCGCGGCGGCGGCGGCCAGCACTAAGCCCCGTTTTAGGGGTCGGCGCGGCGGCGGCGCGCATTCCTGTTCTATCCCTAGCACAGCCGGACGGCACAGACACCCCACGTGGCGTGGACGACGCCACGGAGGCGTAGGGAGACGACGCGACAGCAGGTCGCGCGCGCGGAGAAAGGTCTCTAACTGTGTTCTTTAACGGGTATGCACGGCGGATGGAGATATGACTCCTTGTTATTTGGTCGATGCGCAGCAGTGAGTGATGCCTCGCCGAAGTGGGTAGTGTGAGCGTACCCCCAGAAGGTCCTTCTTTTTGCGGAAAAATACCTTAATACCACTACCTCGCACCGCGCCACGGTTCATACCGCCACCGCCGCCGCCGCGGCTAGCAGTCGCTAGATCCGCCAAGTACCAGGTACCCGTACCGTGCATCATCATATATCGGCGAACACAATATTGGGAATATAATTCCTCGCGCGGAACACCGGTCATGAACCACCCTGTACGGTACTGGGTAGCGCTTAAATAACATCGGTAGTCGCATAAATCCCGCCGGCGCGGTTGTCGCTAAGGATTAGCGCTAAGGATTACGAGTACAGCCGCCAGGAGGCGCGCGGATTGGAACAACGCCCAGCACGAGCTTGCGACAGACTCGGCGGCCAATAACATGCAAGTGCATGTGCACCCTCTTACAGCTGTATGATTGTCACCCTCTTACAGCCATATGCTCAGTGGTCTGCACATCCACAACACAGAATATGCAAATTAGTGTAAGGTAGATACGGTACTGAATTTATGAGACACAACAATATGTGGCCACACAACTGCATGTGACATGTATCCTCCCAAAATAATACAGGCGCGCACCTTCAACCCCTCATCCTTCTTCTTCACCTCTGTTGTAGCACTAGGCATGTCCGCTCCCATCCACCTGCGATTAATCGCCCAGTGTTGGTAGTATGATCTAAAACTTACAGTATATGCCTACCTCATCAAAAACTTATAGAAATACCGTATCCTCCCATATGGGCCAGTAGAATTTGACCCATCCTCAGACGTGCGAATTTTCAACAATGCACACCCTCCACATCCATGCATTCGCATCTGCGTTAATATCGATAAAAGTGTGGATAGCGGACAAGCAACTATTGCTTATCTTCCATATGACATCGCATCATTACATATGTATATCAGACCGATACAGCTACTAGAGCAATACGTGAAGGTATTTCGGCATCTGATTGGCGGTTTCTTGCTCACACCACATACCACACCAGGGTTGGGGCCTGCTACATTTTCTGGCAAACCTTAAGCGGGATTTTCACCTGCATTCAAGCAAGCATATGTCGGGGCATATTCCGACGATGCAGCCCGCACCGCAGATTTGTCACGGCTTTATTTCCAACCATTCGGGCCGGAAGTCCCTCGCCACATGGTTGTGGAACGCGTACCAGATTCGGCGGTTGATAGCTAATGTGAGCTCCATTGGGCATGCAAAAAGGATGCGATGGATGCCTATTTTCGGACATTTGTGATACATTTTTTTGCTTTGATTCGTGGTTCATGATAATTGCAAGCCAACAACATCCGACGCCACGCACGCAGCGCGCAGCGCGCGACACGCGCATCAGTAAGAACCGTCGTACCGTCGTGTCGTGCACAATCGTGTTGCACGAGCCTAAACGGTCGGAGTTCTCCGGGGGATGACTCCTCCGCTCATGATGCTCCACTGTACGCGGGCGTACACGCCGCCGTACCTCACAACATGTCATGTGAGGAGTTAGTTCGGGTTGCGCCTCAGATACAGATCGAGCATGCGTACTTGCAAGGAGCATAGGCGGAGGCAAACGTACACCCGGAACAAGCTTTCCGGCGGCGATTACGCCGCTGATGACGCTGCGGATTACGCAACCGTGTTTACCTACGCCGGCGTACACTTAGCTGATCCTACGGGTAGTGTTAAAACGGGCGTCGTTAACTACGACGTAACCTATACAAGTCTGTGAGTGAAGTATGTTGGGAGTCAGGTCTAAGGTATTGGCTGCTCTTCGATGATATCGAATATCGATGAAGCTATAGCCGGCGCCTCAGACTGGCTAAAACTATTGTACGCCACGGGCCACTTCGAGCAAACAGTGTAATGTATCTTGTATTTAAATCTAAGCTGATTGTGGCGCAACCCCTCAAATAAGTCCATTTCGCCGACTTCGGAGTTGTGGTGATAGTGGCGGCAAAATGATATTTTGGGATGGGGCGGCACGGGCGCGTGCGGCGCGCTCTCCATTGCTGAAGAAGGCGGCGTTATAGATGATTTAAGTAATTATATTCAACGCCTAATATCGACAACTGCTGCGACACCTGAACCATCTTGAGAAGCGTTGCCTTCCAACGGGCAACAACCGCCGGCGCGACGGAAGAGAAAGATCAAGTGACACTAGGTTAAGGTGTAGTGGCCTGCGGGGGTCGTAGGAACCTCGGCTATCCCTCTACAAATAGTTAGGAGGTATGCAAGATCAGGCCCAGTGCCGGCTTTTCAATCGCTCCCGCCCACCTCGCCCTACGCTATTCAGCCAAAGAATAGGAGTCATGTCTAATGTATTCTCTACTCCTCGATGATATCGAATATCGCTGCAGCTATAGCCGGCACCTCAGAATGGCTAAAAATATTGTGCGGCAGGGGCCACTTCGAGCAAACAGTGCAATGTATTGTGTTTACATCTAAGCTGAGTGTGGCCCATGCCCTCTAAGTAATCCATGCGCATTAGTGGCGCGCAGGTGCGCAGTGGCCGGCGGAGCCCCCCCCCCCCCCCCCCCCCTAGTCCCATACATACAGTACCCGTAAGAATAGCGTCTTTAGGTTTATGTAGCAGATAATGAAATAGTCGCCTAGCGTCACCACATAATTGTTATTAGCAACCATACATTGGTCGTTCGAGAGCACGCCGGGAATAAATAAGATATTGCAATAAATACATGTATCCATACGGTAGCCATACGGCATAAGTAAAGTAAAGTTCGCCCCCGGTCATCGGCCGAAGTCGGCCCAACACAAGCGCGTGCGCCAACTGCAGCCGTAGGTCGGCATAACTATCAAACCGTTGCCTCATTCGAACCTCGAATGTCTAATGCACCAACCGGATAAATCAACCCGGGACTCGGGCTCGGACGATATTGCCGTGAAATGACAGAGCCGGGAATCGGACCCGGGGACCCCATGAGTAGGAGACCACCGCTCTACCGAGCGGACAGACATCGAGGCATGTAAAAGATTGCCGGTATTACGGGAACATGTCCTTTGCGCACCCGTAGTAATCCGGATAGACGGCCTAGGCGAGCTGGGCCCAGCTAACCTCTTCGCGCGTTGGCCCATTTTTTCAGGTCCTCATTCAAGTCGCACGGCACGGTAGTCAGACGGCATACCTTTTGCATACGAGTAAGCAGCGCAAATGCTGACCACGCGCCTCGATGCTATAAATACATATATGAATAATTAATACCGGCAGCGGTGCTATACTTGCGACTAGCTAGTCGCTAAAATAGACATAGACATAGACATAGACATAGAAATAGACATAGACATAGACATAGACATAGACATAGACATAGAATAGACATAGACATAGACATAGACATAGACATAGACATAGACATAGACATAGACATAGACATAGACATAGACATAGACATAGACATAGACATAGACATAGACATAGACATAGACATAGACATAGGCATAGACATAGACATAGACATAGAAATATAAATAGAAATATGAATGGAAATGGCAATGGAAATAGAAATAGAATTACAACTTGTAATCCGCTACCCTCCGCCGCCCGGACCGTGTCGTTCTAAGGGCTTTGCCATCTATGGGACCCATAGTAGGGACACATGTGTCTATTACAGGTCAGGCTACCGGCCATCCTCTCCCTTGTCCATCCCCGCCTCCTTCCGTCGCAGACTTGGGCTGCCCCTCTTGTCTGCTGTCTCTGACTTCGCGGCATCTTCGTCATCCACGCCCACTTCATTACATAGCCCCATGCAGCCTTTAGGTGTTTTGTCCGCTATGTGCAGCTTCGACCTTCGCTAGATAGTCGCTACCTTTATCTCCATACTCCCAGTCGATCTACTTGCGCTATAGCGACTGACATATCGACTCATAGTTGCGCTACTTTAGAATCACAGTATATGGAGCGACTACATGTACGGGGCATCATCTGTGGGACAGCATTATATAGATTTCTATAATAATGACACACATAGGCTACGTCCGATACTCATCCGCAGACACAAATTCTTGTCGGTACTATCATTCAGTACCCGTACGAAAATTCCACGCTAATAATTCGCTGATGCTATTCGCATCTGCGGTTCGGAACGGTATACGACTATACGTCCGGCGGTAGTCCGTCCGCATACGGACGTTCTCTTACTCGCTGAGCGCGCTCATCACGCTAAATTATTTATTTATAGCCACTACCTAGCCACTCGTTGCTATAGGTAGTCGCTACTAGGTACGGTATACATAATAACAATAATA
>VCJN01001133.1:0-29126 GCA_006384855.1 Tetraselmis striata | reverse complement strand
CAGCGACAGCAGCAGCGTCGCCAGCAGCGGCGGCGGTGGCGTGGCGCTGCCGGCGCTCAAGGCGGCGGTGGAGTGGATGCTGGGCTGATCGTGCTGATGGACGACAAGCAGGAGGGCTCCTCCTCCGTCGTCATCACCGCCAACCCGCACCGCGGCCTCCGCGCCGGCGGCTTCATCCAGGTCCGCCTCTGCCTCTCCTATGATAAGACAAACCTTGGCCAAGTCTGCATCCTAATATCATGGCATGCTTTGAGGAGGACCCGCAAGTTTCTGCCAGGGAAAGCTCCGAAACCATACGGATAACTGTTCAATTGATCTCCGCCATTTGCGCCTCTCCAGCAGCGGATAGGTTCCACAACTAGTGCCGTACGTTGTCGCCTCTTCTCCTACTGCACCAGCCCACGCAGACAGACGAAATGCATTTTTGACACTCTAAAACCTTCCATTGACACAACATCCATCACCGTTTCGCAACTGTCACAAGCAGCTCCCCTGTCCGTTGCCTTCCTTTCCTGTGTCATTTGATTATCTACATCATCTAGCTATTCTTTTTTCATGTGATTCCCTGCCGCAATTGACGGCGCCCACCGCTGGATTCCCATCAGAATTTGCGCGAAAGCGGTCGATGTTTTGCACGCTCTGTATCGGCGACTAGCTGCAGAGATGCATGAGTCCTGGTTTGTATTCTCGTGATGCTTCCCGCCTTGGATTTAGGGATTCAGGGTATCCGGTTTTAAACCCTAAACCCTAAATATTCAGTCCGGTTATCCATGGCTGAGCTTGTATCGAAGGCTGTCAATCCGCTGTCCCGATGACCGTCGCTGAGCTAATGTGCTGCTGGGGCTGTAGCCGGAGGTGGTGCGCACCGTGGAGGGCGGCAACACGGTGACATCCATCACCGTCCGGGCCGTGCACGAGGGCGAGGCGACTCCGCGGAGCAGCGCGGCCCCATGCGAGCGCGCGCCACACCCGCTGCGCTGCTGATGAGCCCCAAGCGCTCGCTGTCCATGCACGCGACCGCCGGCACGCCGCCGCCAGTGAACCCGCGCGCGTGCGCGGAAGGGTGCTGCGCCTGGATGGCTGGCAGTCGTGCTACGCGGCGGATCACCGCGAGGCCATCCTCTACATCCATGGCTACAACTCCCCCCTGGAGTGGGGCGTCAAGGTGGGGCATCGACCCCCTTTCTACCGCCTGTCTAGCTCACTACTCGCCGCCTTCATTGACCATCATTCTTTGAGGAATCATGGATGTATGATCTACTGACTAAGGGAAATGTGGGCTTTATGGAAACTCAAGAAGGGCTTCTACTAATACAGTATTGACTGCACCTGTCGTTTAGTATGTATCCTTATGTTTAAAGTTGAAGTATCTGACTGTATGGTACCGGTAAGTTGCACATGGGGAATGATAATTAGTCTTCCCACTAAGTCGAAAATATAAAATCCCGTACTATAAGTTTGCAATACTCATTTAGTCGCTACACCGTTGCCAACTCTCGGTGAGCCCGCTCGTAGCAAGGATAGGTAATTGCTCTTATTTTCTGATTTGAATTTTCTTGGCATATCGTTCCCTCTTACTATATTATATTATTTATTATATGCGCGATTTGTGGTTTAGGATTCCTGAACCACAGGGTGCATGTCTTGTCTCGCAGGGGCTCGGCCAGCTGATCGCGCTGGGGAACTTCCCCTCCTACCTCAAGCCCTTCGTCTTCAGCTGGCCTACCGGCCAGCTGTTTTGCCTTCCTGGCCGCCAAGCGCGGCGCGTCCACGGCGGAGACCGTGCAGGTGCGCGCCGCCGAGCTGTTCGAGGACCCCCTTCACCTCGCGACAGTTGACCCCCGAGCAGCCCCGTCTCAGCCGTCCATACGCACGCGTTTCTAGGTATACATGAAAGATCATACCGATTCGAATTCCCCCATCAAATTTAGATTATATCGCTGCTGCATTTTGTGCGCTGTTGCCCCGTATTGATTGGCCCGAGATAAGATCATCTTCGAATGCACCGGGCGTTGTGCTCTTCGTTGCGGCGACTCTGCCCAAGAGTCACACAATGCATGTCATCATTTCGTTTCCGAGGGCGTCCACCGAGGGCTGCGAGCACACACAATCGCGCGATTCCAGCTTGGAAACACATTTCTTGCCGACATGCGTGAACACCGCTAAATTGTCGTGTGTGTGCTTTATCATCATGCCCCTCCTTCCGTTTTGGCATCCAGGCGTTCATCGACGCGCTGAAGGGTCTGGACCAGGCGGGCTTCCGGCGGGTGCACATCCTGACGCACTCGATGGGCGTGCGCACGCTGCTCAAGGCTCTGCCGCAGCTGCTCAGCCTGCTGTCCTACGCGTCAGGTGCGGAGGCCCGGGCGCAACGCTACGAATCAAATTTAATGTTACACACGCCGTAAACCGATATGTTGATGATACTTTTCAATGTATATCGTCGTGATATTACATAACGATTGTGATTGGTCGATCCTGCATTGCACGAGCAACCCAGCCACCTTCGCTTGCTTTACTGCATCGCGACGACTGCTCGTGCAAATCATGTGCCCGCATAATCATGTACTGGTACTTCGCTATGGTAAAGCCGACATAGCTTATTGCTGGGCTTGCCACAAGCAGCTCCATGCTCTCTTCCTGCGGTGTTTCTCTCATAGGCCTTGCTCTGAATCGGATTGCCGTGTGTCCGCCCCGGCAGGCTGCAGGCGACAAGTCCCCGCCGGGCCGCATCCTCGCCCTCGGGCGAGCCCGGTGCCTCCGCGGATCGCAGCTCCGGGTCGTGGTCGTGGGCGCGCCGAAATGCGAGCACCGGCGCACTCAGCGCAGCCGCGGAGGAGGAGGTCACGCTACTGGGCGGCCTCAGCATCGCCACCATTACGATGCTCAACCCTGAGTACCCCCTGTGCGAGTTTCTGCGCTCGTGCGCCAAGTCGCTGCGCACCATCTGCCCACTCGTCACTATCTATGGCGACATGCGGGTAACCCCCCCCCCCCCCCCCCCCCCCTATGCTTCCCGCACGCTGCTCGCCCTGCGACCCCCTCTTGGCCACTCTACTGAGAGCTCCTGAGTCAACGATTTAAGCGTGGTCTGTTCCAGAGTGTTCGGTCGTTACATCGTCCAAGACTGACGCGGGCGCGTCGGTACTCGGCCGCGCCGCTTTTGTTGTCGGAACATATCATGGTTTCTTGGAATAAACGATTTTCGGGAAAGTCGCCCTATCTTACGCCCGGCACAACATTCCTGCGACCGCAGGACACGGCACTCTTTGGTGCCGAGCTGTGGAACGCGCTGGACGCCACCTTCATCGACCGCGCCAACCAGCGCAAGCAGAGGAGCAACGAGAGTGGCGTGGCGGACGGCAGCGGCAGCCTGCCGATTCACAACGACGGCATGGAGGAGGACGGCACCTGCTGCTGCGGTGGTATTATCTCGGAACGGGCATTGGGCAACCACCTGTACAACATCAAGGTCCGTTTCCCAGTGACTCGGCTGCGATATCATCCACGAGCGGGTCATTTCGGCGACACGGCCACGTGTCGCCGAGTTTCAAGTGTGGCGTTTCTTTCCGATTTTGTTTTTTCGTTTGCTGCCGAGACGAGCGATTTGCATATTTTTATGACCAGTGCTGTATCTTTGCGACTACTGATACGCCTTTCCCCCCGGGCGCGCTGTCGCCACAGGGCGCGTTTGGCGAGCCACTGGACATCGACATCATCGACACCACTTTCCTGGAAGCCAACGTGCACAACGTGCGACACAACGCGTTCAGTCTCAACCGCGACATCGTGGAGGACCTTCGCGACATCATCACCACCTTCCGGCGCGCCAGCCAGCGTCCGCGCCTCGAGGCCCGCGGCGGCAACGTGTTCAGCTTTATGGTGGCGCCCGCGCACGTGGTGCAGCCATCCTAGCTTGCGGCTTCTCAACTTTCGAGAGCCCAACCCGGAGTGGTTGGCGGATGAATAGCGCACCGCGCGACGTCTTCCCCTGCATGCGCAATTATCCAGTACTACCGGAAACCCATTAAAGCCGCGCATATGTTATTGTAGATTTGTTTTCACAATAGGTTATACACTGCTTTTTCAGCAGAGCTTTATCCGAGCTCGGCAGGCACTGTAAATTGAGTCGAGGCACAGCTGGCATGACTGCGGCCCCCTTCACATGGCGAGTCTTCTGGCGCATCGTTTGCATTCCATGGGCATGTGGCCTGTTCCTATTCGGAGGGCCTGACGCCTGGCGGGTCCTTCATGGAGAGGATGGCACCTGTGAACATACTGCATGCAGTGTGCCCCAACTGGCCCCTCAACGGCCTACTGACTGCCACAACCTGCGCGTCACCAGCGGCTCATGATCAATAGGCTGGATTGTTTCATAGCTGGCTCACCAGGCAAAATGGCCGTCAATGAGCGCCTTCTCTGTGTGTGTGTTCTGTTTGAGGATGAGTGCCCGACCGCCATTCCCTGCACGAAGTTTAAAGCCGGGAAGCCGTGCTGCATGCGGCAGTATCACAAAGCTGCATCAGGACAGCAGGCCCACAAAGATCCTTGCCTTTCAGATGCTTACGTGTGCCCGGCCTGAACATGAAGTCTGCAGCTGCCCGTGCATTATGGAGAATATTTCTTACCAGAATACGCCATGCGGTATCGGGGCAGGTCAATGTTGTAAGAATGACGACGATATGTATGGAAATTTAAACCATGTGCCGGCAAGCGAATTGCGGCAAATGCTACTGATAACGCTCTTATAGTTTATAGTACCCGCGCTGGCACACTTACTACAATAAGGTACGCAATTGATGAGGGCAACAAATTCATATTTCGAAGAGGTGGTTTATTTTATGGTTTGGACGCAAGAGTGCTGCTGGAGCTGATGGGCGGATGTCACAGTAGGGTGCCAACAGGATATGCTGGGCAGGAGTGCTATATACCGTGCGCTTCTTGCTGGTGTCAAGCAGTCAAAGGTATGTATGTATGTATGTATGTATATGTATATGTATGTGTATGTGTATGTGTATGTGTATGTATGTAATTTGCCGAGGAACTGCTT
The DNA here is from genome assembly GCA_006384855.1 of Tetraselmis striata. NCBI lineage: Eukaryota > Viridiplantae > Chlorophyta > Chlorodendrophyceae > Chlorodendrales > Chlorodendraceae > Tetraselmis > Tetraselmis striata. The sequence goes on along the minus strand of VCJN01001133.1, from coordinate 24,076 downwards.
GCCGAACGACAGAAGGGGCTGCGAAATAGAGGACGCCCAACTATAGCGACTATATGAACGAACGAAGAATGCAAAATCGAGCGAACTTTGGCAAAGCATATATCAACTTGTGATGGGATTCTGAGTCTTTGTGGCCTTCTGTATGTGTTGCACATAACGTTGAGCAGAAGATAGCAGAAGCAGCATTGCATCAACAACAACATAATAAGAGCGAATCACCACAAGCGTGCATTTGCAGGCGGATTTAGGATTTAGAGCGAGTATCCAGCATAACTACTGCTGCGCATAATCAAGTGGTCGCGCAGTGCCTCTGTAACGCGGGTTGTAGGCACGCCGCGCTATGCGCCCCGCGCGCCGCGATGCGCTCCGCCTCATTCCACACGGGATACTAAATGGAACGGTATATTTTTTGCGGAGGCATGCGCGCGCGACGCGCGCTCTGCTGGCTCTCAGCGACTGCTATCTACACCAGCACCTGGTACGCATCATCAGCCATCGCGGCGGGCGCAGCTGTGACCTACGGCACGGCGAGAACCCTGCCGCGCCGCCGCATCATCAAGCATGCATTCGTCACAGACTCTGCTCTTGGCTATTTATCCGCCCGCGCTAACCCGAGTGCATCGACAACGTTATAATACTGCACATCCAGCAACTACTGCGACTCTGCAAGGCGCACGGTCAGTGCGCGGGCTGTGACCGCCCCGCGGCACAACGATGCGCTCCGCCGTCCGCCACTCCTGCGCCGGCACGGCGGGCGCGCCGACAGTGGCGACGACGACGCTCCGCTGTCGGCCGGCGCTCCGCCGACTCGCCGCCTTTGCGCTCCCCCGCCGAGCATCACCGCAGTGGCACGGAATCTGCGGCGGTCAGGTCTGCCGAGCGGATGGTGACGATAGAGGGGGGGCTGGCCCGCGCGTGGCGGTCATCGGAGGCGGCGCCAGCGGGCTCACGGCGGCGCTCTTCGCGGCGCGCGCCGGCGCACAGGCGAGCGAGCGAGCGCCCACTCCGACCCCCGACAGCCATATCCCCACGAGGGCATCCGCACCCACCGCGCCCTGGAGACAGCTCCCTGCCTCCGCATCCACCTCCACGCCTCCACATCCGCCACCTTGCACCAATGCACAAACTTTCGAGATTTTAATATTATATATTGATTAAATACGGCCATACAGTGGCGCGCCCACCAGTGGGACCACCTCTGAACTCACCCTCACTGAGGGCTTTGCTGCATGCCAAATTGAAGGCGGCGATTCCCTAAACCTACATGCAGCTCTATGAAAGGATTCCCTCTCATACTCTGATTAAATGACACAATGTGCCGTTTGTGCCATGTGATGAGGAGTAGTCACGGGATGCCAGCAGCCGTTCGGGTGTCAATTGGGCGCGAATAACAGCACGCAGCAAAAAACGCTCTGACACCTCCAGTACGACCATTGGACTGGCTACAGGTGACTGTGCTGGAGCGGACGAGGGAGTGCGGGAAGAAGATCCTGATGAGCGGCGGCTCGCGATGGTGAGCGAGGCGTGCAAGGGGATTAGTTGGGGGTCGGGGGGGGGGGGGGGGGGGGGGAGGCATCAGAGGAAGGAGGAACCTTGCGAGGTGGCAGCTGTAATAGGCGCACAGAGAACACAGGACGGATGAAGGGCACCCCTGTTCAACTCCGATTCGGCATGTCGGTGTAGCATGTGGGTGTATCGGGACACTCCATGTCCGGGGCTGGAGCAGCCGCAGGGGGGTAATCAGGAGTGAATGCCGGGGGAAGGGGGCAAAGTGGGGGATGAATGACTGAGGCAACGACGTTGTTGGTGGTGCCGGCTGCATGTGGCATGGGGTGCTCCAGCAACGTGCTGCCCAAGCAGTCCATCCTCGACCTGGACTTCTTCTCCGAGTCCAGCAAGTCAGCCCTGCGAGCCGTGTTTGCGTCTTGGAGCCTGGGGGACGTCAAGCTGTGGTGCGCGCCCATGCACCCGATGTCCCTGGCTCCCCCCCTCCCCTTCTGGATCTCCCACCCGCTCACTCTGCGGCGTCCTCCACCACTCATTCGTCAGGCTGGAGAGCACCGATGGCGGCGTGGGGCTGCGGCTGGGGCTGGAGGAGGAGACGAACAAGTACTTCCCGCTGAGCGACTCTTCCAAGGAGGTCCGCGACAACCTGGTGGCCGCGTGCGAGCAGGTGGGGGGCAGCCGCTGATGGCACACCCTCCTCACCTGCCCTCGCCCCCCCCCGGGCTCATGGAACACGCCCTCTACTATCCCCGTGCCCGAGGCTTTACCCATGCCCCCCCCCTCCCCCCTTTCGCCGCCCACACCCCGCTTGACCCCCTCACACCCCATGCCGCCCCCACAGAGCGGGGTACACTTCAAGTACAACGCAAGCGTGGAGGACATCAGGTGCGGCCCGGCGCAGCACAGGGGCTCGCTGGCGGAGTAGATGGCGGGGTCGCGGCCTGCCCGCATGGCCTTTGCACTTCATCGCCCTGCCCCGCGCCACATCCTCCCACAACCCACCCACCTTCTCCCTCCATCTCTACCCCTCCCCCCTCCCACCGTCGATCCTTCCTCATTTCAGGATGCTTTCCGCCCCGCAGCTCTCTGCCGGGTGGTGGTTGGCGGTGCGAGCTGCCGCAGAAGGAGCGTCTGGAGTTTGACAGGCTGGTGGTCAGCACAGGTGGCGGCCTTGGCAGCTACCGTCTCACTTTTCCCCTATGGTGGCACATGCACGCATGCCATGCTGCGAGGGCCGTGTGACATGTTGGGAGGGGGCTAAATCTATTCTCGGGCGCGCGTGCCGAGTGCATGCTTGTGTGTGTGTGTGTGTGTGTGTGTGTGTGTGTGTGTGTATGTGGATCTGCTGAAAGATCTGCTCAAAGAATGTTCAAGCGCACCCGAAAGGGAGCCAGGGAGGACGGGCCTGGCTGCGAGAAAGAGCGTGAGTTGAGTTGTTTCGAAGCGGTCAGCTGGGGAAGTGTTTCCCGCTGGGGGGGGGATGTATTGACGGCAAATATAGGAATGAATGGCGAAGACGAAGCGCCAAGTTACGTCTGGAAAAGGGGATAAGTGCGGAGGGGTGTGGTCGGCGGCAAAATTGGACGAGGGGTTACATCAGCACCGCGGTCAGCTACAGTAGGGAATGGGACAGGGCTGTGGGGATGCTGTGGCGTGCGGGCTCTTCATTGTACAGATGGTCATCTGAGTTGGCTTTCACCTTGAACAGCCACTGGTCGCCTACCAGTACGGCGCGCTCACAACCGCCCGCCGCTCCACCCAGGCGGCCTGTCCTTCCCCAAGGTCGGCACCGACGGCACGGGGCACCGCTTCCTGAAGGCTTCGGGGCACAGCCTAGGCAAGGGCATCTACCCCGCGCTGACGCCGCTCACGGCGCCGCACCCCGGGGGCGCCAACCTGGCGGGCGTGTCGCTGTACTCGGTCGGGCTCGAGTGTGTGGAGGCGGACACGGGCACGAAGAAGAAGAAAAAGAAGAAGAGGGGCGCCGAGGCCATCCGCACTGGGCTGCTCTTCACCCACAAAGGTCCGCCTCCCTCAAACATGTCACCGCCTCGGAGACCTGCGTAGCGGCCTCTCGAGGTGGAAAAACGCAGAGCGCCTCGTGCATAGCCTCCATGGAAAGCGGTGTCGTTCGACGGGAAATACGACGCCTGTCGCAAGACATGTACAGATAGATAGGAGAGGGAGGGCGTAGTGCGCTTGGTTGGCACTTGTACGTCATCACTCGATATTAAGCAAGTATTGATATATTCACAGTAACTATCCCATGTGTTCCCTTGTCCGGGTTTTGCACGTTGTTGTCATGCGGTCCTTGGAGATGATATCGTGACAGTAGTAGTGAGACTTGAGGCAATCCCACGAGGTGAATAGTATCGCCACCGGGTGAGGCACGGCGCCGGGAGACCATATGGCAATGGCTCGCATCGCCGTAGTCGTCTCGCCCCCCCTAAGAGCATCTTAAGGTCGGCAGTCTCCCTACGTCTGCTGCTTGTGGCCCCTTCGGGGGGGGGAGAGGGGGGATCTACACGTTTGTTGTGCTTGCCGGCGCAGGCTACAGCGGGCCCAGCATCCTGGACCTCTCGCACCGCACCGTCCAGGCGCTGGAGCGCGGGGAGCCGCTGCCTGGTGAGCGCCGCGCGCTCCGTGCCCCCCGCTGGCGGTGCTCTCTTCCCACCGACGCGGCGGTGCCTGGTCGGCCTGCCTTCGAAGCCAGGCCACCCATCCGTGTGCTGGTTGCTGTGGCCCTCCCCAGCGCTCCAAGTGAACTGGACGGGGGAGGACGCGGGCGTGTGGGAGGAGCGGCTGGCAAAGGGCGGCCCGGGGCTGGTGCTCAACGTGCTGAAGAAGCACCTCCCGCAGGTGGCGCCCCCTTTGCCATTGCCGGCAAACGCACGACAAACGTTGCAAAGCAAGGGGACGAGGTGAAGTTAAGAGGTACATACATATGTGGGGGGATACTGCGGCGGTTCGCTAGTTGCGCCTGGAGGACACGTGGCAGTCCTCCCCGCCATTCCACACGCCGGTAGTGATGCTCGCGGCTGCCTGACTTGACTCGCTCTCAGTGCCCACCGTACGAATGTCAATGCATTAACAGCAATGCATAAATACGTTTACAACGCATTACCGACAGGGATCACACCAACGTGGCCGTTTGCTAATCGAGGTGGCTCGCCGCTGCCGCCATGTCACCATGCGCCCCCAATGCAATCCGCCTTCCATAAGGACTCCCTCGTGGGGAAACATGGCTCAGCTGCACCCCCCCCCCCCCCTCCTCCCCTTTGTCTAACCTCCGCGCTCACCCCTCTCGCGCCTTGGCTCGGATTTCGTGGCATTAGGTTGACCATGTGAAAGTCGGCACGGGGGAGGGCACACGAACTGGAATTTAGCATGATGGCGCCAGCGCAGTGGGTCGTTTGTTGCTGCCATTATGTACCGGGCGGCGGCGAGGCTGAGACGACTGTGTGGCTCTTTGGGCCGCAGCGGCTGGCAGAGGCGCTGTACGCGGAGGCGGGCGTCGGCGCGGGGCGCAAGCTGTCCGAACTGCGCAAGGAGGAGCGGCTGGCGCTGCTGGGCCTGTTGTCGCGCTACCGGATCCCGATCACCGGGCACCAGGGCTACGCCAAGGCGGAGGTCACTGGCGGCGGCGTCCCGCTGCGGGAGATCAACTGCGCGACCATGGAGAGCAAGGCGAGTGGGCGCTGTGCCATCGCGGAGCCAGGGTGTCCGCCCCCATGCACGTTCAACTCGGGCAGTCAGCTTTTCCATTGTTCGTGTTCAGCTCGACGAGTGTATACACTGCTACACTACTATTCCGGCTGAATTTGGATACTCTTCTCCACGAATTATATGCCGCAGTTGCTGTGCCTTGATTTTCGTATGGCTGTGCGCATGCGCGGTCACCCTTTTGCGCCTAGGCCTGACATTTCAGCGCTGAAGATGCCAGGGTTAACCATATTGAACCCCAACAGAACCCTATCCTGAGTGTATTGCAGCATGGCATGGGTTCCGCCAATTGCGCCCATATCAATTTTGTGTTGTCAATTCCACTCATCCAATTCCATCCTCGGCACCTGGTGCAATGCTAATAAAGCGTTGGCCCTGCTTGCGACGCCTCTGCGCGTGCCGACGCACCTATGATAACCCTTACTACAAGCCTCACATTGGCCTGGCATGCGACCTATTATGAGAACACTTGCTACAGTTTCGCCACAGGTTTGTCTTCATTTGACCTCGAGCAGGCAGGGCGGGGTCTTCGCAGTATTATGTTATCGCCACGTCGGCACCCGTCCATCCAGCGATCTCGCCACCGCACTGCCGCATCGCAGCATCCATTGAATGTGTCCTATCCACCAGCCCATGCACGAACCTGCCTTTCCAACACTCACTCAGCCCCTCGTGCTCTGCGCCGCAGGTGTTGCCGGGCGTGTACCTCTGCGGCGAGATATGCGACGTGTTTGGCCGCATTGGCGGCTTCAACTTCTATTGGGCCTGGGTCAGCGGCCGCCTGGCTGGCCTTGGCGCTGCGGGGGACTCCGCAACGAAGATAGAAGCTTGAGCCCCAACGCGGCAGGCCCTGGCTGGCGCCTTGCTACGCTGCCTTCCTGCCAATGTGATGTGCATCCATACGGAAACGGGACTTTCAGTGCTGTCGAGTTTGTCAGTGCCAGAGGAGGCAGGGCAAGCTACGGAAGAGCGAGGATGACGAGCAGCCAGGAGCCGCCGGGACTGAGGACGAGGAATCTGAGGCAATGGTCTTCGGGCTATGCCAGACCTACGACTGCAGCTGGCGCAAGAGGTCAACTTCTGGGGCGGCTTCGGCCGATGTCCCGGGGCGAACTTTGCTTTTCAACTGGGCCCATGCCACCTCTCAGCACGAAACCGCGGTACGCCGCAGTGCTTTAGTTCTGCGGGAAACCCTGGAGTTTATTCAAGTTGCCGTGTTGCCGGCGGCGCAATGTGTGCATCCGGGTTTCACCTTCTAGATAACTATGCCGTCCAATATGCCAAGGGGGCACGTTATATTGTCATGCTTGACAACACATTGGCGAAGGATGACTGCTTGGTGCGGCCTCTGGAGTTCCGCCGAGCGGGAATGTACAAGCGGAAACCAATCCAGAGCTGATGGAGCACGTTGGTCAGCATGGCTATAATACCGGATTTGGACCGTGCGCCTCCTGTCCCGGTGGGGTTGGCGGTGCAACGTTTGCGCATGGCGGATGCCTTTGTGACGCAGTAGGCGCACAGTCTTGGCCTTCAGAGGAATGCTGTTAATACTAATATGCTGATGAGAGCGCTGAACTGCTGTGACTTGTAGCTGCTCTTGCTGCTCTAACAGGCTGCCACAGTGGTACTGCACCTGGGTACATTTAGGATTGCGCTCAGATGGGCAACAGGCTCAAGTGACTGTTGACCATTCATGTCCACACCAACAAAGCATAAAGTACTAGAAAAGTTACATCAAACGTACCAGAACCAAGGTACAACGGTAACTACTAGAGGCCATCTCAGTGGCCAGGATGCCACAGACCGGCTAGGCATGTTGCAAACATGCCCACCAGCCAAGTTGGAGAAACCTAGCCTTTGTAAATCACTTCGTTCTTCCCACCAGCTCCTCACTCGACTTGCAAGGTCGTGTTGCCGTCCTGTGCACTCACACTCACCTGCTGCTGCTTGTCTGTCAGCTGCAACCGCCTTGTGTCAACATTAACAGGTTATAGGCCTGATCGCGCATGTCCCTGCGCCACTCATCGTTGTTTTCGTCCTCGCTTCCACCTAGGTTTCTCAACCTCTGGGTTTCTCCGCTCGTCTCATCCTCGTCGTCCTCTGGCGTCCTCCGTCACCCCTCGTGGGAATCCTTGCTACCATGTCCCATGCGCGCTTGAAGACCAAGGACTATGAGTCCTTTGCTCGTCCTGGTGATTTTGATGCTGCCTCATGGCTGCTGTGGCAGTTTCAGCTTGAGAGTCGTCTCACCAGCGAGGAGGGGTATTCTAATATCTTTGTCGCTGATGACACCACAACCTCTGAGGACTGCCACGCCCAAGTCTTCCGCCTGCTGCTCAACCTGCTTCCTGGCAGGACCGCGGCGACTCACCTCCTGGACGTCAGCTACCGTTACAACACCCGTAAGGGCTACCACGCCCTGCAAGCCCTCAAGGCCGCTTTTGCTCCGCCACCTGAGACCTACATCTCCACCCTTGAGGGCTCCCTGTCTACCAAGCAATCTCCTCACGAGGACCTCGAATCTTTCATCGCCCGCCTGATGCTTGCCCGCCTGATGCTTGACAGAGCCGGCACGATTGTCCCTGACGCCAAGCTGATCAACCACTTCCGTGATGGTCTGCGTCAACCTGACTTCAAGTCTGAGTACGACCACCTTCTTCGCAGCAGGCCTGACACCTTCCTTGAGGCAGCGAAGGCTGTCCGTCTCACCTCCCGTGCGCCTGCCGCCGAGTCAACTGCTGCAGCATTCCTGGCCGCGCCGCCCCCGTCGCAGCCGAGCGCCGTGAAGGATGGCAAATTGAGTGAGGCTGATCTCACTGCCCTGGTCGCAAGACTCAAGCAAAGAGGAGCTCTCTCCTCCTCAGCCCGGCGCTGAAGATGCAACCATGTCCAAGCTCGCCGCCATGCTGTCTTCCTTGGCGTCCGGCGGCGCTGGCCACTCGTCTATGCAGCCGTCCGACCGTCCCGGCGTCAACAAGCGCCGCTGCTATTACTGCGGCATCCCTGGCCACCCGAAGCGTGACTGCCGAAGCTACGCCCGGGACAAGGCCGCGGGCCGTGTTCACCCTGATCGCAACCCACATGCAGGAGACGGCCGCGGCCGCCCTGACGCCGCTGGCGACAAGGAGCATGCCCACGTGGCCAAGGAATTTGCTTTTGTGGCGACCTCTCACCTCAACCTGCCCAGCTGCCCCACATCAGCAGAACGTCTGGCGCCCGTCACCACCGACTTCAACGTGATCACCCATTGCACCTTCTGTTGGAGCCGCTCTCACCTGCGCGAGGAGTGCTACAAGCTCCGGGCGGATATTGCGGATGGCAAGCGTCCCATGCTCCCCGAGGCTGATGTGGTGGTTACATCCATCATGCCACTTGCGGAGCCTGCCATGGGTGCTGAGAAGGAGACTGATGAGTCTAAGGCGCCCGCGGAGCCAGTGGAGTCTGCTGCGGCGTGTCATGGGTCTAAGGAGCCCGAGGAGTCAGGCGAGCCTGCCGCGGAGCCTCACGCGCTGGAGGCGTCCGCTGAGGATCCTGACGCCGAGCCCAAGTCACCTCATCGCCGCAACCGCCATCTGCGCCGCCGCCGCAACCATGCTGTGCGCCGCCGCAACCATGCGGCGCGCCAAGCTGCATGCGCCTTCCTACGCATCAGCGAAGGGGATTACGATGCCTCGAGCGACAACAACATGCCGGGCGCGGTGACTGACAGCTCGTCTGGCGGCAGCTGCACACCGTGTGACTGGAGCCCGCCACAGGAGCGACCTCCCACACATGATGCCGCTGACTGGCCGTATGCTACGGGCTACGGCCAAACCTACGCGAGTTCATGCAGCCGGGCCGTAGGACAGCTGTGTAGTTGGAAGACCGGCAGGAAATGTTTCTTTTCTTACAACTGTGTTCCTGCTTTGATGTCTTTGATGCTAAATAGGCAAGTACGAGCGACTACCGCTAATTGGCAGTACGAGCCCGGGGATTGCCAATGCAGTAGCTCGCCTCACCCCAGAAGGGCTTTCCTGCGCATCAGTAATGCACCGGTGCCGCTCGATGTACGGTCGCCGTGCTGCGTCTTGGCTCCACCTGCCGCCATCGTTCAAGCTGTCCCGCATGTCGCTGCGCTGATTGCCCCGCCGCGGCGGCTTTGGCGGTCCGCCGGCCTCGGCCGCGGTCCGCCGCTGGTGCTGCCATCGTGCCCGCCTCAGCTCTTGCGGTAGGGTCCCCAAGTGGGACTGCTCGGGCATCGTTTTGCCCGTGAAGCGTCGGGCGGTGATTTAGCAATTTCTTATATACTAAGCGACGCTTCGCGCCGGGGATATGTGGAGGTGCCCCTACCTCTTGGGTTGAGCGTGGTGCGGGATGCGGGCCGCTTTTAGCCGGCTTGCAGTGTTGATCTTGTAATACTACTGTGTTTCCGGGTAATAATGCTTTTAGCGTTAGATTTGTCAGTAATTTATTGTTTTTCAAAAGAGACGTATTATTTTGTAAAACAGATTAAGTCTGCAAGCCGCGTAAAAGCGGGCCGCTGACTACTGGTGTGCATTACAAAAAGGCCGGTACCCAACCCACCGCTAAAAGTTTTATTTCAAAGTTGAGTCTGGTTTTGCCAAAAAGTTCGCGCAGGCTGTTTTACACGGTCAAGAGCCGAAATTGGCAGGATGGTTTAGCGAAAGCGTGGAGGGAAAACGGAGTCAGGGGGGGCGCTGCGTGGAACGCAGCGAAAACTGGAAGATGGCAGGCTCAGCTGTTCTGGCTGCTTTTATGTCTACTCGTGCTGCACCCAACAAGGGCGCAACAACAGTTACTAGTTCCCGTACCACTGAGCAGCACTTGTAGCTAAAAAGCGGTTAGGTCAAGGATGGAAACCCCATAAACTAGTTTAGATCATTTCAAAGTTGAGTCTGGTTTTGCCAGTCTTGAGCGAACGTAGAGAGCGGTGGATTGACGGAGAAGGGGTAGCGCCAAGTCATGAAGGAGGCACTGGGAAGGCCACCGCTGTGGAGTCCTGTTGGACTTGGAAGTGGCGGAGGGGGGCGATGTGTCCAAAGAAGAACCACGCGCCAGGAGAAGGAAGAACGTTGGGGTCGATGTAGTCCAGAACGACATCAGAGTTAGTGGCCCAACCGCCTTGGTAGCGGATGTGGGACAGTGGCGCTCCGATGGCGTTTGCTGCAGAGGCTGCGCCCTTGCGTAGACTGTGTGAAGTCCAGGAAGTGCCAGCAGGGGGGGCGGCGTTGACTAGGTTGACTGCCGTAGACAACCAGTCTGGCATCGTAGCCGCAGTCCAAGGTTTTGACTGCTCAGCCACATTGACAGCCCAGAAGTTGGAGGCAGCCAAGCCAACAGTAATCAGGGGGACAGACTGGACGTTGTCGATGAAGTGGTGCAAGAGACGTGCCACTCGAGGGTGCTCGGACACTGGAAGGAGAAGTACGCGCATGTCGCCGGGTCCCCGCCGGCCAGCGCGACCCTTCTCGCGGTAGATCTGCAAGGTGATGTTGTAGGTGTCGACATGCACATCTTGCACTCGACAGGAGACGCCAGTAAGGCCCCTGGCAAAGAACAGGAAGTTGACAACCGAGGCCAAGAGGGCTCGGTAGTCGAGGTGGGACTCTGGGTAAGAAGCAGACACAATTAGCTCGGCCTTTGAGACGAAGCGGTAAGCTACATCCGCAGGCAGAGGGACACGCCAAGGGGCAGCGTCCAGTCGGCGCTGACGCAACATTAACCCACGTCTTGCTGAAGTGAGGTGTAGGCTGTCCTGGGCGATCGGGACGAGGTTGTGCAGCTCGAAGAAGGTGTTGATGGCAGACAGGTAGGGCTGCAGCGATTTAGCTGCGATGTGCCCTCGCTCCCCGATCCACGCAACGTACCGAACAACAGTAGCAGTAGTCGCTTCCAGCGGGCTGATGTTCTCGGAGTCGTGGCAGAACTCAGCGAACTGAGACAACCTGCCGGCGTAGCTCTTGAGGGTCTGAGCGCTGAGGGAGCTGGAGAGCAGGTCGAGCGTCCGCTGGCCTAGCTCGTCTGAGCCGAACGCGTCCTGCAGTCGAGATCGCAGTGACGCAGCCCATGGAACGATAGCTGCGGGCTCGTCAATTACGTAAGTGCGTCGTTTTACTGACAGAGTTCCACCGGCACGGCTACTGTTCGCAAAGTACTCGGCAGCAACGGTTAGGTTCCCGGCGGTTGGCCGGTAGTTGCTGAACGGGTTTGCAGTAGCTCCAGTACGGGTTTGCGGGGCTAGGTTCAGGTAAGAGGGCCGCCCCGCGCGCCCTTCGCGCTCATAACGCCTGTCACGTGCGTAACGTACACGCGCGAAACTTGGTCGTTGCGAACCGGTTGTAACACGTAGTGTAACAACCGACGAACGCAGAGATGGGGTTGTAAGAAAGGCGGATGGTTGAGCCGCCATGTGCAGGCGTGCGGATGGTTGAGCCGCACTCGGCTGTAGCTGTAAAAAGCGCCGCACCGAGGAAGGTCTAAATGAAGTCTGTAAGGTGGGGGGGTCAGGTCCTGACACAGGGCGCTCATCCCGCCGTTGAGCTGCAAGGGTGCGTCTTGCGGCGGTCACCGAAAGGTGGCCTCGCAAGGCTCCTGCAGCTCCGACGAGCGGCGCCCCACACCGTCACTCGTGCTCACCTTCGCGGCCACGTCCACGTCCGCCGCCACGTCCTCGCCCACGCCCGCGACCTGCAGCTGCAGCCGCTACTCGAGAAGTAGCGGTCGCCTTGGCGCTGCTGGCAACGGTCGCCTCGAAGACACGACGCTCGTAGTCCCTCATGAGGTCCCCAAAAATTGCAGAACCCAAATGCTCCGAAGCAGGCTGAAAATGCTGAGCTCGCAGCACGTCCAGAACACCTTGGTCACCGTGCACCCGCTTGATCTCATTCAGTTTCCGCAGGAAGGCTAGACGAAAACGAAACGCCTTGTCGATGGCCTCGGCGTGATTCCGAGCTCTCGCGAGATAGGGGGTGAAGTCCTGGTTTGTGGCGGGGACGTAAGGTAGCAGCTCGTCGAGCGCCACGAAAAGGGCGGCCATGTGGGCCCCGAAACACGACATCCACAAGTACTCCTCCTGGGCCGGCAGACGCCGGTCATCCTGCTTGAGGTACTCGTTCGTTAGGTCGGTGCTCAAAGGGAAAAGTCCAGGCACTCGGCTGACCGGTCGAACGGCCTCGTAACCAGACTCTGCTCTCTGCAGTAGCTCTGGCACCGCGAGGTAATCATCCTCGGCACTCACGGATTTTGCTCCGACACGGCCGCTCTGGGCTAGCTCTAGCAAGTCGGGGCGCTCTGCGGCTCCCCCGCTGCCTGTCGGCTGTCCCGCGAAGCGCTGCCTTGCGCCGGAGCCATGTGCCCCTTCTCCATCAACAACGCGATCACGAGCCGTCAATTGTGCCACAGCTGTAGCCAGCTCTCGCAGTAATGAAGACTGGGCCCTCATATCTGCGTTCAGCGACTGCAACGTCGGCTCAGCGACGGGTTCTTCTCCATCTGACATGGTAACGCACGGACGTACGGACGAGAATATCACACTCGGGTGGCGAGCCAGGTGTGGTCTTGAACAACCTGGGGTGACCTTGCTCGCAACGGGTTACGAGACAGTTTTTACATCGCTGCGTGGAACGCAGCGAAAACTGGAAGATGGCAGGCTCAGCTGTTCTGGCTGCTTTTATGTCTACGCGTGCTGCACCCAACAAGGGCGCAACAACAGTTACTAGTTCCCGTACCACTGAGCAGCACTTGTAGCTAAAAAGCGGTTTGGTCAAGGATGGAAACCCCATAAACTAGTTTAGATCATTACCCAAAAAAAAAACAGCACTACAAGATCAGCAATACAGTACAAGCCGCCTACAGGCGGCCCGCATCCCGCACGAGGCCGCGCAGGTCGGGCCGGTCGTCAGGTCTACGGGGCGGGCACGGCGCGAATCGCCACGCCCGCCGCCTGTACCGGCACCGGACACCGGACGCCGTCGTTCGACCGTCGCCCGTCCGTCGACGGACGCCGGGCCCCGGGTCGGCGGACTGCCCCCGCACCGCGGCGACCCCTTTTTACAGCATCATACTTGGACTACCGTATAGGTAAGGAATAGTCGCTGAATAGTATCGCTTGCTGATTCAGCAGTAAAAACGCGCTGCGGTACCGCGTTATTTTGGCGTTTTAGACGAATATATGACGTGCCTGGGCTAGAATACACGCGCATCCATTCAGAATCTTACCGTACACGTACCAGTACCGTGAAATCAAACGAGCGAAAACCGAACGTATGACGGTTCATCCACGAAGCGCGTATGGGGGAGGACGGACGGACGGAGGACGGACATTCGTGATTTTTGCAGAATGTTTCCGGTATAATTCACGATAGATCCGTCTTAGTCGCAGGATTTTTACGGACTGTGGTAGGAGTGCCTAGAAATCAAACGAGCACAGATCGAACGTATGACGGTTCATTCACGAAGACGCAGCACACGAGGACGGAGGACGGAGGACGGATGCCTAAAAATCCGTGATAATACCGTATTGCGACCGGTATCGATTCTCACGTATTCCAAGCGATTTCGGACGCGGCTCTCCTTTTCCTCCGCTCAACCCAAGAGGTAGGGGAACTTATATATCATCCGCGGCTTGTAGCGAATACTGCCAGGATTTTCGCGTATTTTGATTATCCAAGATGATATGAAGCACGTACGTGCATTGCTGTAGCGATTAAAGTAAGATTAAAGTCGCTACCACTTGCCGAAGTAAGATTAAAGTCGCGTAACCACCGCCGCGGATCAAAGCGTGACTCAGCGTGCGCGCCGTGGAAGGTTAAACTTCGCCGGCCCAAATATTCATGTACACCTCCCCACAAAAGTTTAGCCCTGGAGAAGTCCGCATGCGAGCGCATCGCTGCGTGCCAGCATGCAGTGAAAATCACACACACTCCACTAACTACACTAAAGCTTAGCTTGAATGGCCTTGGTTGCAGCGCAGCCTCCAAAACGTCGCGCTATAGCATCGTTTTAGGCGACGTGCTTTTTTTTGCTCACAGTGAGTAAAATAATGTTGTTTTTGACCGAAAAATGGTTTGATACGATTGCATGCGTTTCAGCTTTTTGGGGCTGCGCATGCTCCCAAGATTTCGCACACGGAAAGTATGATAGATGATGAATAAATTGTGTAAGTATTGTGCCAGTTGGATGATGGTGTGGCATCACACTATTGCATACGCCCCTATCCCAACGTTTTTCTCAGCGTTCGAAAGGGACTGGAAATGCGATCCGTTGGTAGCATAGCACGCGACGCGCTCTATGGTCCAAGCTTCACCATGCGAGTAGCCCATGTCAAAACCCTTTTGATGCGCCACCGCCATGACGCAGCGCGGGAGGTGTGCATGAAAGATAGGCACTGTGCCAAAACACTCAGTATTGCCAAGTCGCAGAAACTGTCAGTCATCACTAGCAAAAAGTTGTCTAGAAACATGCGGAAACGCCATAATGCGAAGTTGTTGGTCCACGTTAGAGCATTTATGGACTCGAGTCTGAGGCACAATGGGTTGCATCTAGGTGCCCGTGACGTGGCCTAACACTGGGCCCCTATGTCTGAAAACACGTTTTTGGGCCCGCAGACCCCTGACGAAACGTCAGCGAATTGCAAATCTGAGCGCAAAAATCCGGGCTACACAAGTCCCCTGACTTTTTCTATGGCTTCTCCAACGCGACCTCGTATGCCTCAGTCCGACGCCGTTTCGCAAAAATATGCCCCTTGGCGCGCCTCCCAAAGCTGCGATTGCAGCACAATATTCCCGACATTGACATATCTCGGATTCGTCTACCCTCTCGCGTAGAGACTCGGTTTTACTCAATAAAAAGCAGGGAGTGGTCGCATGACACTACTATGTCGACGCATTTCAAAGAAAATGTACCTATATTTGGCAGAAAACGTTATTTATATGCTCCGAAACCGCTTGCAGTGCTGAAATTGGGGCACTATTGCAGCGCGTCTGCCACTTCAATGTCTGCGACTTCTCTGCGCCAAAGTAAGCGACATTTCCCGATTAGCGACGATACACCCAGCTACGATTGAGCATACTTGCGGTTGGCCGAATGGCATATAGTAATAATGCATATAGTTACCATCTTAGCATATACTAATGGCATATAGTTATAATGCATATACCATCACAACATTGAATTCCCGCTTGTCGTATGACTTTGAGGGGGCAAGACTTTTGTGGACAGGTGTATTCAAAGGAACAGACAGGCGAAGAGAGCTGTCAGGAGACGCGCTCGGAGCGTTGCGCATGAAAAAGGGCCCGGGGATGAGAGGAGCAGACATGAGGGGATCGAAGGAAGCGCCCGGCTACAAATGTAGCGCGGCGCAAGGCAAGCTAAGCGCAAGTGCGATGTCACACCCAGTTCCACCCCACTACCACGGCAATGCTACGCCGCACAATCTCCCTCTTTTGTGTTTTTTCCTCACACCACGCACCTCACAGGATCGTCGTACAAGCCCGCATTTTCACATGAGACAATTTCTCCTCTCAAGGACGTTCGCCACCGCCAACCGCAGCCAGCCCATGCGCAGGCGAGACATCTGCTGCAGACCAAAATGACGCGAAGATCAATGTGTATTTCAGCAGCAGCAGGAAATAGGCCAGGTAACTGCAAAATGCCCAAAATACGATACAGTATGTAGGATTAAAGGCATTGGGGTGATTGAATGATGGTTACTACATGTGCTAATGGCAACATAGCGCAGAAACGCAATATAAAGGCTACTATGAATATTAAATACTATAGGAAATTGCCCGCCAGGAAGGGGGGGGGGGGGGGGGGGGGGAGGGCTTCATGCATGTTGAGTCATGTACACGCCATGATTGAGCCCCCCCCCCCCCCCCCTACATGAGTTTTGCGGCAGCACTCTTGTCACAGCGCCGTTGTCGGGGTGTGCCGGGGTCAAGCACGCCATACACTGGAAATTCTGAAATTTGAAATTTCTTACAACTTTTCCCTGCTTGTATTGTCAAAGCGAAGCGGGCAGCTGTCTTACGGCACGGTTGCATGACCCCGCATAGGGGCACCTGCTTTCGCAATGCCTGCAGCATGCAGCCCTCTGAGGGGCAGTACACAATGGAAATGAAGCCAAGGGGCGCTCGGAGCGTTGTGGACTGCGCCGCCTAAAAGTGCTCCTGGTAAAAGTCGAACCCGGCAGGGACAGCCTTGTCCTGAGTGAGCTTGGCGCAGGTGCTACTGATGGCTTTTGCCAGCACGGATGGCCCACAGTAGAAGACGCCCACCTTCTCGGGGCTCTCGGTACCAAGATCGGCCTGGCGGCAGGTGTACGCCACGTCGGTCAGCACCTCGTTCCAGTCGGGGCGGCCAAACTTGGTGAGGAAGTGGGTCTCCATGCCGGTCATGACGTCCACCCCGTGTACCTTGTGGCTGGACACCTGACACATCTTGAGGAAATCGGGTGTCAGACTGCTGTCAGTTTGTATTGACGTTATGTGGATGTTGATGTCCAGCAGGTTGTTGACGTCGATCTTGGCAATGCTCTCGAGCTCGTTGCGGAACCACGTGGCTTCCTCCTTCACGCGGGTGCACCAGTAGAAGAACACTTTCCGGGTTGCGCACGGGCCGCCTGAACCACGCTGCGACCGCTCCATCTCGCCCGAGTCGGACAGCTTGATGTTGTTCAAAACATCGCGGAGCACCGAGGCGCACGGCGTGACGCCTATGCCCGCGCCCACCATCACCACCGTCTTGTACTCCTGCCAGTTCTGAGCCGGCGCGCCAAAGGGGCCATCCACATAGACCTTCGGAAAGGGCGTCATCAACAGCGAGGACTGCTGCGCAGCGCCGGACTCGGTGTCGGCGACCAACGCGCAGTCCCTGCGATCAAGGACGTCCTTCATGAGGTCCTGCAGCGCACAGGTCCAGTCGCCCACTGCGCGGATCTGCAGGCTGATGAACTCGTCATCTGGGGCCGACGTCAGGGTGAAGGGGTGCCACTCTGTCATGGCCAGCTCCGGAAGGCGGATGAAGACGTACTGCCCGCTGCGGTACGTGAAGCCCGGGGGCTTCAGCATCTTGAGGTACACCGTGTTACCGGGCATCAAAGCCGCGTGAAGAATCTGCACCGCCCACAGAGATGCGTTTGGGAGTGAGAAGACATCGACACCGAGGAGGATGGCATCGGGCATGGCAGAGGGCCGGGTTGATGTTCAGCTGCCAACATTGACCAGCACTCATTCAAACAGTGTTTATCGGAGGGCCGCGCGGATTGGAAGGGGGGGGGGGGGGGGAGGATCGTGCTGAGAAAGTAACAATTACCAACCTCAACATTCCGGCTCCTGCTCCGCCAGCATTTGACCAGCTTCTCCACCAGGTAAATGCCAAGAGGTACGGCCAGCCAACACCATATGTCGCCGTAGCCGTAAGGTTTTGGGAAGGCGTGGAAGATGAAGCACAGGTAGAAGACCACAAAGAGGCAGTGGGTCATGGCAAAGTTGTTGAAATTGTTCAGGACCTTTCCAGCCGCGGTGTCCTTGAGCCAGTCCGCGCGCCGCGGCCAATCTGCGGCGAAGAGGTACGCGGTGAGCAAGATTGCGCACATCACCAGGCCAGTGATGGCAGGAGGCGTGGTCCACATCGACACAGTGGTGGGCTGCGCCACGCCCTCTCCAAACACCCCCTCAAAGTGTGTCTGGCGCGCCTGACTGCTGATGGCATAGAAGTTCCAGACGTGAGCAAAGGCGTGGATGAAGGAGAAGCAGAACCCAAAGCCGGCAATGATCTTATGCCACGTGATTGCGTCGTCAAAGGGGAATAGGTTCCGCAGGAACGTCTCGCGCAGTGCGGTGATGGTGTTGCGGCATACGGGGAAGATGATGATCGCAAACGCCACTTTGGCGGATCCTGCAACGCCCTTGGCGATTGTCAGGCCGGGTCCAAACAAGGCGTACAGCTCGTCGTTGGAGAGGTCGCATCTCATCCCTTGGAAGACGCAGAAAGGCTCCGCGGTGATGTAGAACGCCGCGGCAAACATGGATAAGACGAGCAGCATGCAGAATACATGCCGAGGATTGTTCCGGACCCAGTACCATCCTGCCGCCAGGCTAGAATCCCTGCGCTTGGGAATCTAATAGGCACACACGATATCACAGCGAATGTTAGCGCGCTTCGCGGACACCCGCCGGCAATGAGCACTCGGAAAACCCGTGCGCCCACCTGCTTCCTCACAGCGTTTGAGAATGAGGTGTAGCGCTGCCTCAAGCTTGACAAACCACGCCTAGATGCCCGTGATGGAAGGCCTTCGGCACGGCTGTCCGTACTTTCCGGAACATTTAGTGTCAGTGAAGAATGCGCTGGCGTCAAGGGATCAATTTTCAGCATCCCCATACCGGGGAACGCGGTCTGGATCCCCGACACGAACTCTGCCAGCGTGAGCAAGCCGTCGCGATCCCTATCCATGGCGCTTATAAGGCTATTTGCCATTTGGGCCAGCTGCTCCTCATCCAGGGTCGCTCGACTCTCCTGCAAGCACATCTGACGAGCCCCCCCCCAAAAAGCCTCCATCAGTTATTTAACGTGACGACTCGGTAGTCACCACACATAAAGTATATAGAGTTCGGTCGAAAGGCATACCCTCAAGAGTTTCACGAGGTCTGCTTCCTCGATTGTCCCCGAGTGATCCATGTCGTACAGGTGGAAAGCGAAGGCAAGCCGGTCGTCCACCGTACCATGACGGAGTATCAGCATGCTCTCCACAAATTCGTCGACGCTGAGCGTCTTTGAATTGTTGCGATCCATGCGCTCAAATATCGTGCTCGCGAGGGGCTGGCCTTTGGTGCCGAGCGCGCGGGTGAAATCTTCAGCTGCCATCGGAGTTTGTACCGAGCCGGTGACGGCCGCAAACTCTGCCCTCAACGCCTGCAAGTCAGCCGATATATCCGTGTCACTTGGGCAGCACCGGCACATACACGCCTGAAGGAGACAGGTACATTGGGAATCCAGGAGGCGGCCCGTAGTACCTGACACTTCGCCTCTTTGTCCTCACTGTGCCGGCCAGGTTTGTACGACCCCGCCGACCCGGCGGTCTTCGAAACATCGCCCAAGGTGAGACTTATTTCGCCGCCGGCCGGCATCACCTGCCGGGCTTCAATATATGCTTCCATCACAGCCTGCGCGGTTACTACGGTCGCCCCACCGACGATAGAAACACTGTAGTCACTCGCCGCAGCGAAAATCTGTGGGAACCAGGCTGATGCATTTGCATGCCCAGGAGGGTTACCGTTTGAGTGGAAAGTGAGTAACATGCATACAGCCGCCGAGCTAGCTCATTTGAGCACTGTACGGCACTCGGCCCTGCATGTTTCATAGGGGGGAGGAGGCGCGGGGGGGGGGGGGGGGGGGGGGGACCTGCTTGCGGCAGCCTCCGGCGTCGCGGCAGCGCAGGCCCTCGTCGATCTTGGTGGGTATCTGAACGTAGCAGAACGGGCGGCGCGAAGAACAAGCAACTGGCCGATGCACGGCGTGCAACACACGAGTAGGATCAACTCGTTGCACTGAGAAGATACAGGGGACTTGTTGCTAGATGGGTGGAGAAGGAGACTATTTGGCAGTCACAGCACCCCCGCGCAAATTGGGAGCAGTACAGGGTAGCCAGTACAGGTATCTATAGATACCTGGGTACGTGTATCATCCTGATGTGAATTACAAATATGGGCCAGAACGAAATCGATCCTCTGCTGAGAAGCAGCAGTACTAGTACGAAATCAATGTCACAATATATATATAGCAGCAGCCGCGGCTTAAAAGGTATAAGCGGATGCTGGTAGCTGCTAAGGATTTAATTAATCCTAAGTCGCTCCTACGGATTTTTTTTTTAACCTGTCGCGTTCTACCTGTCGGTCTTTATCCTCTTGCGACCATTCTGAGAGTAACCCCGTAGTAGGCTGCTAGGTTTATTATTCATCACGTGCTGCAAATCTATCGGAGCCGAACCGCATATCACGAGGACCTACGGGAATAATATTTACCCGTACCCGTACCCATAAAACTGGGGATACCGCAAGGCTGTGCAGGTGTGTGCATTCTTTGTTGATTACATAAGGGCTTTCACAAAAGCGCACTACAAACTGTGCAGGTGCAAGGATGCTCACCTACCCGTAGCTTCGTTCCCTTTCATGTATGTGAACGGGTCCTGGTTCAACGACTCGCCGCCCTGCTGCTGCTGCTGCTGCGCGCTTGCGGTACTGCTGCTGCTGCTCGGTAACGGCCGTCGTAGAGACGCTTTCACTGGTGCCAGTAGTCCTGTCCCGAGGGCGGGGGGGCGGGGGGGGGGGGGGGGGGAACGTACCAGTACCGGATGCGGTTTTATTTTTTACTGGCGGGGCTGACAGGCGGGCACAGCGGTGAAAACTGAGCGTTTTCAGGTATCGTGGATGTACGCAGCTTGCCGAGTACAGCTGAGGACCGGTGTCGTCGGAAAATGCCGGTTTTCATATGGCTGTCGGCCCGCCCAAAAGGATGATATGGCGGCCCTTCCTGGGGTAGCATTCAGTATCTCGTGTCATACCGGCACGGTTTACTATTTCCCCGCCCGCTCGCCCTAGGGTGATCTGAATTGTATTCTGCGGGTCGACTACACTTATTGTTGCTTTGATGATGATTTTGCGGTGAATTGATGATGCTTGTTTGCTGTGGTACGGGATTTGATTGGCACTGCTTTGACTGAATGGGCTAAATAAATGTAGTGTGTGATATTGAGATTTGCCGTTTGGTTTGAGTGGTTTTTTATTGCTGGACACTGCTAGCCTGGAGACTAGTGCGCGGTGGCTAGTGGCAGCGGTTTTCATCGCAGCTAGACAGCGTAGATTTTGCACCAAAATGTACGGGGTCGGCTACGACCGAAAGATCCACGACTGGTATGGGGCCGCCAGACCGGATGGTGTCCGGAAAGGCGCCGCGCGTCCCGAGCCCCCGCCGGTATTGTAAATTACATGCCACCCGCGATCACGTGGCTCACCAGGACAATACATTCCGCTATGCTGCTCCCGGCCTCTCATCACGGCTAAGACGCCGGAAGAGCCTGATTAATTACTGCCGCACCTGGGCTTATCGGATCGGACACGCTTCACCCCTGTGGGATGGCGTATATCAATACTGATATTCACTCCCCACCTCAGGCGCTTTCACAACTAACCCGACTATCCCTAATCTAAATCTAACAACATCCGAAACGTACCACAAAGCGAATAATTGTCTCCGGTCGGGCGGGTGGGAGACAATATAGTCTGGTGCCTTCCGACAATTGAAGGCGCTCCCGGTCTGCGGCCGCCCTTCATACTCGGGTAAAGGGCGCCGCCGGACTGGCGCCGGCCGGTCCAGGCGGACCAGGCCGGCAGGGTCGTCACATAACCATGACGACGTTGCGAAAACCAGGGTTTCCTAGGTCGTTCCTCCCAAGGAAACCCTACAATTTTCCGCAACTAGACAGCGTAAATTTTGCATCAAAATGTACGGGGTCGGCTGGGACCGAAAGATCCAACATATGAAAGAACAGTGGCCGGTCTGGCGGGGCCCGTACACGGACATATGTGAGCCAAATCATTCAGGGAATTACATACATTCAGGTACAGACACAGGTAGTATGGGACATCACAAGCACGGTATAAAATTGCCACTAGGTCGGGACCTAAGTTGCGTCATGGGAGGAACCTGAGTTGGTGTCGGGTGATGAACCGTCACCATCACTATCGTCCAGCTCGTCTTCTTCGGCAAGTGTTAGGATCGCACGCGACACGGACAGAACGTGCTCCTCATCCAGCCCCATATAGCGGAGCTGAGCAGAGGTTGACTTCCAGCCACCATGCTGGCCCCATGTTGCAAACGGGATGTCCGCGTTCGCGGCGGTGGAAGCGCCGCCACTCCGGCTGGACTGGGTGCCGAACCGGGTCAGGAAAGCGGCCTCGGTCATCGCAGGGGTGAGCAGCGGGTCCAACCACCGCGCGAGGTAGCGTTTGAACGTGGGGTACTCAATAGGGGAGGAGGAGGGGACTATCCCTAGCTCTCCCTTGTGCCCTCCCTTGCCACATAGGCGATGCTGGTCGTTCTTGTGCTTCACGAAGCGGAATTCGAGGTAAGTCGAGAGGAAGGAGACGTCCTTCCACCGAAGGACCCGGAGGTCGTTGTAGCGGCAGAAGCCGGCAAAACTAACGGCTGCGGCGAGTGCTACTATCCAAGAACAAATACCTGAGTCGTCCCGGCAGCGAAGCCGGACGAGCTTCGCGATGTCAGGCCATGCGAAGGGTTCCTTGGCATTCTTCACGGCGAGCCCCAGGGTGCGCTTGGCTGCCGCCCGGACCGAGGCGCAACACGGTGATAAGGTAGGACTGGGATGCATATTCAGCCGGTGCATCTGCGATACCGCCGCATATGCGGACCTGATCACGGGATAACTGTTGCTAGATGGGGCGTCCAACCGAGCTTGTAAAAACATAGCCACCACAATCGGAGCCGCTGGCATAGGGCACATGGGGGGTGTCCGAGCTCCGCAAAACATCACAAATCGATTCCATATGTAGGCATAGCCACGATTAGAGCCAGCTGTCCACTGCCGTGGAGCCGACGTGATCAAAGCATTAAACAGTGATGTGCCGGTCACATCGGAGGATTCCACCGGTTACTCGGCCAGGCGGAGGTACACCCACGGGTGATGGCCGAATCATGAGCTGTGACGGTCACGCACACCACCTCGGGTGGAGGCAGCGGTGGCGTGCTGGGGTGCGCCGCGCGCCAGGCCGGCAGTCGACACGCAAGGCGAGGACGCGCCAGAACCTGGAGCAGCTCGGGCGGCTGTTACCACTGCCCTCGCCATAACTGAATAGCTCCTCGCCGCTGTCGAGCATGGGGACCTTCCACTTTTTTATGGGCCAACTTTTGTCCGGGCACGTTCGTGATGCTAACGGGGATTTTGGCATAAAAACTACCCATACGACGACGGCCTTCCACACCCGCCGGGATGAGAAAGTGGTAATGGTAGTGTGTCTGTGGGGGGGGGGGGGGGGGGGGCGAATGAGCTGCCAATTGCTGCCAAGCTGGTGCGTTACATTGGGGCAGGCGCTGGGCAGACAATTGGGGCTGGCATGAGAGCAATGTCTAGTGCCTAAGCGGCTGCGCCGCCTCCGCCGCATGCAGACTCTCCGGGCTCACCAGCACCGCCACCTCAGTCATGCGGCCCTGCATCCCGCAGCCCGCCGCCGCCAGCCAGATCAGAGGTATCCAGAAGCCAGTGGTGGGATTGTTGCGGCATTACCGCACAGTTTTCAGGGGCTGCCCGCCACAGCTTGTAATGCATCCCTTTCCGCCGATTCCGCCGTATGCGCTGTCTCGGCTCCTCACCGCTGTCGCTGTTGTCCCCGCCCTCCACTGACTCGCTGCCTGACTCATCCCCCGCATCACAGTCCTCCTCGTCAGAACCGTACTTGCCCTTTCTGACGTTGTACCGGCGCTGATACAGCTTCGAATGGGCATCTCGCGCTGCATGGTTGATCTGCTCCGCTGATATCTCGGCAGCCGACAGCCGCGACCGCAACTCAACCGTCTCGCGGTGTTGCACCGCTGCGGCCCTCAGCTCCTAACCCTCCATGCGACCTTTGTGGTCAACACGTCCGCCATTGACACAGCGGTTGCCAGCTGCGTCGCCGGGCGAGGCGCCTGTCCGCCAGGTTCAGCAGGCGGCAGCGGGGGTGGCATGCCGGCCGCGGGCCCGCCGGCCGTGGCCCGCCCGCGTCGGCACTCGCTGCCGCGCAGCCGCCGCTGCCGCCCGTGCCCTCGCCTTGCGAGGTCTCTTACTCTCGTGCGC